>CBVK0100688738.1:0-14810 GCA_900067695.1 Picea abies | reverse complement strand
TTGGGTAAGTTAGTACATCAACTTCCCAGGGTCGTAACTTTTGCATACAATCTTCGTTTTAGGCACACGGTATCCGGTTAGAAAGGTATCGCCGCGGAGATTAATTTTGGGGGCTCAGTCAGAGCCTTTAGATAACTTTGAGAAGATCGATCCTGAAAAACCTTCATTTTGGCCCTCAAAATGGCCTCGGAAGTTGAAAACTGCTAAAAATAGTAAATTGCCAAAATTGTCAGAAAACTATTTTGAGCGAGTTGGAAAAGGTGGGTGGTCACCGATATCCACCTAGATCAATCCTACGTGGGATTATGTTGCCAATTCTCCTTGGGTTGCCTTGGGGAAGGCTAGATCCCTGGAGGGGGAATTGGGTGGGTAGGATTTCCCAATGTGTGAGGCTTGAAGGGTGTCCGGAGAATCCATTATTACAGTTGAATTTATTGGATCCATAGATTTGAGACTTCTTGGCCAACCTGTGCTTAATCCCTGGAAGGGAAGTGGGACAACTTGAGGGATTGTGGTGCAGAGAAGGGGGTACACTTCCTTGGGTTGTGCAGGTTGAGGAAAATGAGAGAATGTTAGTTGGAATTGTTGTATGAGTTTGATACCTTCGCTTAGACACCATTTGTGTTTTTGTGAGACCTAGTTGGCTTAGGTAGCCTTTGCCCTAGTGGAGTCATAGCCCCAACTAGGGGTGACCTGTTATTGAGAGAGCTAAAAAATTAGTGTTTATGGGTGGGTGGAATGTTTGAGGTATCCAACCAGTTGGTCATCTTATAAAAATATAAGTGTTCTTATTATATGATTTTATGTTGTGTATAATATGTTTTTTTTGTATGTTGAATTCTATTATGTTGTGTGTGTGTGTGTGTGTGTGTGTGTGCATAAGTTATACATGAGACTGCATATTATTTCGACTACATAAGTTTATCCTATGTAGGGCATATTATTACAGTTGGTATCAAAGCCATGTTGGACATAATTGTTCATGGTATCAGATTATTTATGAGCAAGGTTAAAGAATTTTAAAAATATAGTATATACAGAGGTTGAATTGTAGTGACATATGCCCATAAGTGAGTATGAGGTGTGTGTGTGTGTGTGGTTTTAAATTTAAACTAAGACCACTATTGTGTATTTATATTTACTTAATATTTTGTAATTTTTTTAAAGTGTCACATGTGATCTCCATCTAGAGCATAGAAGGAATTATGCATCTCCCTCCCATTTGGAGATGTGTAATATCTATATCATTTATGAAATAAATGAAACCAATTATTTTTAATATATCATTATTGAAATCAATGCAACTACTTGATAACTCTTAACTCTTAGACACATTTCACACATAGAATATATTGTATTGGTGTTAAAATCAATGGATTATATTGTCACTAAAATCAATGTATTGGAACAATTTTCTCTTTCTTTATAAAAAAAATGCATTCTTAAAACTTCGATGTTATTTGCTCATCTATGACTTCTTGCAAATAAAATTACAATTACCCAAAACGTTTTTCTTTATCTTAGTTTGGGTAATTTAGTTATTTTCTTAATAAATGAATGCAATTCCTAGATGGTGCAATGTTATCTTCCCAAGTAAAATAAATAAATAAATCGATGGATTCTTTATTTATTTATTTAATCTATTTCAATTATGTGACTTGTTCAACCAAAACAATAGAAATATCATTGAATTTCCAATGATCTCGGGTTCCTAATCACTATTTCCAATGGATTAATCATAATTACCAAAAGTGTTTATATTTCATAATTAGAATTCCTCATGCAATTTAAAAAAAATACATAGAATTCTCAATGCAAGGTAAGTGGTTAGATTAAAATTTTTGTTATTTTAACTTAGCATACTAACTTATATGAAGTAGGTTCCTTCTTTGGATTATGATTGATAAGGTGTGGTTAGGAGTGAATTCAAATATATTTAATGCAATTATGTAATTATTCACTTTTATATAACTCACTCTCATGTTTTGCGCTTTTTTAATGATTTGTTGATTTGTCGATTTTTATCATTAAGGGTTTCATAATTACAATTTCTAATGGAGGAGTCATGTTCTCTAAAGCCGAACTTGTATTTCAAAATTACAATTTCCAATGCAAAAAAATTAAATAATTGCAATTCCCAACGCAATGTTAAGTAGCTATATTACAATTTTAATCACTTGAACTTAGCATACTAATTTATACCAAGTAGGTTGCTTCTTTGGATAATGATTGATAAGTCGTGGTTATGAGTGTGTTGTTTGCATGTTTATACATGTTGCAGAGGCATGGGTGTTCTTCATCTATAATCTAAGGTAAAGGACATATATCCACCTCATAGCTTAGAGCATGGAATGTGACTACAAATAGTCTTGTTCCTATTTGTCGATACCACATGTTCTATATTGTTGAATTTTCCATTCATTAGGACCTAGATATAACATTTCCTAATGAGATTCAAATGCCAATCAAGACTGAAGTGATCAACAAGAGTTTCATTTCTAATGAGATTCGAGTGCCAATCAAGACTAAACTAAACAACAAAAGTCACAAAAGTTTGTTGATATTTGATACTTATAGACTCTTTCTAAATAAAATAAGAGAGATCAAGATGAATTTAGACAACTTTTAATTTAAAAGTATACATCTTAAATACTTTCAAAGGTAAGTAACAATGTTATTTGTTGGTTCTAGATTTTACTTAATAACACTACTTGATTTACTGGTGCTTTCAATTATATAACATTGAATCAAACATTTTAGATATTTATGCTTTCAATTATATAATACATAATCAATAATTTTAAACATTTGTAATGTAGGTGGTTCAAATGAATGAGGAAAATGAAGTAGGTCATACTATGTCTACATATCATACACGTCTCAAGAAAAAGCTAGGGCGATCTTGGAAAACAAATCCTTTAACTCTCAGCTAGATTCTCGATATTGCACCAAATCGATAATTTCAAAAAGGGGAAATACTCAACATAACAGATTCTACAATGTCTTCGATTACTTCTAAGGATCATTTATAGGATAGATATTTCATGGTGTAGTGAATGGTTTATTTGATGTTGGCTTTTCAATGAGTGTTATAGTGGGAAACAATGATAGAGTCCCATTAAGAATTTAATAATATGGAATCAATAATTTTAGACATTTCTAATGTAGGTGGTTAAAATGAATGAGGAAAATGAAGTAGGTCATACTGTCTCTACATATCATACACGTCTCGAGAAAAAGCCAGGGAGGCCTTGTAAAAAAAATCCTTTAACTGTCAACTAGATTGTCGATATTGCACGAAATCAATTAATTTCAAAAAGGGGAAATACTCAACATAATAGATTCTACAATGTCTTCGGTTATTTCTAAGGATCGTTTATAGACTAGGCATTTCATGGTGTAGTGAATGGTTCATTTGATGTCAGATTTTCAACGAGTGGTATAGTGGGCGACACCGATAGAGTCCCATCAAGTTTCGTATTTATGGAAGGGTTATCCGTACCAATGTCTAATGCGAATTCCATTGCACTCAATGTCAAAATAATAAGAAAATATGAGACCATAGTTCTTCTCTCCAAACATCCTCCATGTAAACAAAGGGCTAAAACAATGGCCATGCAATCAACTCCAAATTCTTCGTTTCCAACTTCGGTGTTTATCATGGATACTTATGGAATCACATCAATTTCTATACATGATGATCCAATCATTTATCCACAACAACCAACTAATCCCATCCATGCTAAACTTATCTCTCCTATAACACATCCATTTTCAACAACATGAATTCTCCGGGATGTTTTCCATCTGATTTTGTGAGTGCTCCAATGCATTTCCTATCTAAGTTTTTCAATGATGATGGTGATCGTATTGATGATCAACATCAATCCATCTGATTTTGTGAGTGCTCCAATGCATTTCCCATCTAAGTTTTTCAATGATGATGGTGATCGTATTGATGATCAACATCAATATGAATTACGAAATACTACACATCGGACATGCAAATTATTCAGTGTGCTCATAGGATGTGTGTGGCAGTGGTAACTACATGCATTTTTGAAACCAACTATACATACATCTACCAATGCCACTAAAAATATGGGAATCTCGTGAACTATACTACCAACCCTAAGCTTTCTCATTTTGTAACTACTTTTTATAGTAAAAATATTTTAAAAAATAGCATACTTAAATTAATTAAAGAACTGAGTCCTAATTGACCTAATTGGCTTCTCAATTAGCTACTCACTCAAGTTGTTTGATGATTTCAATAATTTTCTAGTAAACATATTAAAAAATATCATACTTGAGTTAATTAAAGAAACTAGTCCCACTAAACACTTAGCTTATCAATTCATTGCTCACTCAAGTTATTTGATGATTTCAATTAGATTTTCAATTTAGTCCTCTATTTAATGATAAATTGATTAGTTCCCTCTTCACAAGTTATTTCATGATTTTAATTTTCTTAGATATAGTTTTTTATATTTATTGTATTATTATTTTCTAAATAAAATGCATGTATCTATGAATATAATACACATGCTTTTTAACTTTAGATTTTAGATTTAAGATACGGCGAGCAAGTTTCCATAAATTCATCCATTTTGATCTCGTTCCTTGAATCTTCCTTGTGTTTAGAATCGTCCTGTGATATCGTGTTTTTCATTCGATTTGATTGACAGGATATTCGTGTTGTTAATTATTTTCTTGTGGTGTGCAGGATTTCTCAGTATCAGTTGCGGAGAAAAAATATATATCACATAGTTGCAAGATTTCCAATCCATTACTTCTATCACAGTGATGTACATTTGCTTGATCAGAACCTCGGAGACTCATGATCCTTTGAACTTTTTATATTTACCTATGAAAATCAAGCCAGAAGAATAAATTGTAATAAATTTAAATCTAGCACCTGCCATAATACTTACTCATATTGGAACCAATTTTGATGCAGTAGGGTTGAGCATATTTTTCTGTTGTTGATGATTGACCTGCATAGATTTGTATGGTTGATTGAGCAGGTATCCTGAGGACAAATTCGACCGCATCTGGACACCATTAGATTTGGACTATGTGCATTACACATTATATTCAGATTCAAACTATGCATCTTCTTATTATTTACAGAATATAAGTTCAAAAGAGCCTATTTCAACAAACAATACCAAAGACCATCCTCCAGCTGCTGTCTTGCAAACTACGTGGGTTGTAAACAGCTTGGACTCCATTCCATTGCAAAAGTGGACACCATCCAATGGGGAAGAAATATCAAACAGACAGTTGGAGTTTGCGAAGATACCATCACAAAGAAAGAAAATCAAACGGGATTAGGTGAAGGAAAGGAAGAGTCCTCTGACAATACACCTGTAATCTTGAAAACTGTGGAAAAAGGAGGATTGAAGGGAGGACGCGGCTCGTTTTACATATCTTTGCAAATGAACAATTTGTTATTGCAAAATAGTTTGTTGGACTCTGGGAAATCAATGTCATGCTTTTGAAAACAATGCAACACTTAATCCTCAAGGTAACAAGACCATACCAGAATATTTGTGCCATGGATGGGAGAGAGGTAGAAGTGTTTGGTGTGATTAAGAATTTGATTGTACGATTGAATATATATCTTGATGTCGCGACAGATGTTGTCGTTGATCTCCCAAACTCTTGGGATGCTTGCTTTTGTCGAGAGCTTTTGTGAAGATGGGGGATAGGGAAAATTACAGAAGATATCATGTTGAAGACTCTAAATATCCCAAAAATGAAGTTCCTGCATGCTTAAGTTGGGATGAAAAGCATGCAGTAACCAGAGTTCTTGTGGCTGTATGAGATATAATCACAAATTGTGTTAATGAGTCTTGACATTGGTTACATGCCACATGCAGTTTCCAGTCTCTATGTCTTAGAAAAATCTCTCTCAAATAACCTGTTTTGGTTTACAAAATCTCTGTTATTTATAAATAATCGTCAATAATTTATAAATCATGCAACTACAAATTTGGAGGGTCATGTAAAGACACATGTTACATACAAATTAAAAATGATTGCATTAATAAAAAATTGATGGTCATACTTGTTTGTCTACTGAACTTATTGTCTCCATAGAAAATATGTCGGTGTTATGATCTATGGAAACACGATGCAACATAACCAAAACACTAACCAATTAGAAAACTGTAATAAAGGATTGTGCCTTTACTTTTATAGAATTGGCTTGGTTTTATGGAAAATTATTTGACCTAGTCTTATAATAGTTCATCAAAATAGATCTTATAATGTTCTACAATTTTTTTATGGTGCAATATTATGTTGAAGATTGTAGACTTAATATTTCTAACTTTATCACAAAAATGATTGAAATAAGTTTCAAAACTAAAATGAAAGAGATAAGCAATGGCACACCATCCACACAATGAACATAAGATCTCCCTTGGAAAAATATTATACGGGGAGGCTCGTGCTCTACTCCTTTCTTGTCCATTGTTAAATGCAAGTACAAATAACGAGGCCCTCACTATGGAGATGCCATGGACAGTATGGCCAATATGGTTGTTATAGGATCTCCTTCTCCCTTTGATCTCCCTTATTATCCCACTCTCGGTGCTATGATCTGAATCTCATATGGAAAAATACTCAATACACTAAGAATGTAACACCTACCTTTCCTAGCGATCCACTGTTTAACATAGGTTGATAGCCATCTAGGGTTAGGGTTAGGGTTTTCACATGCCTCGACCCCTAATTATTATTAGGGTTTTGGACTCTCTAGACTAATCTTGAAATACCACATGTGAGTCGCTCCACATGTATGACTAATGGAAGATGATGTGGCATCCACTCAGTATCATGGTGATCCACGAGATAGGTCAACTTGCAGGAGGCATAACTTCCACATATGAACTCCAATTGAGGTGATTTTCATGTTGTTGGAAAGATATCCTAGTTTGAAATAGTGTCAAGAGGTTGGAGTTATGCTTGCAAAGTTCTGACCCAAAAAATAGTCATATAAGGTCTCAAACAAGCTTTGAAAGGTTCTAGACCCCAAGTCTTCAAAGTGAGACATGCCCCTGAAATGGGACCTACAAGTCAACAACTCCAATTTTTCCACCCTGAAAGTACCAAAATAGATGACAAATTATATGATGATCCAATCCAGATCAGTGATTTTTATCTAACATGGGGTATGCTATGTGTGGTTTACTTCTATCAAGTTTGACTCGATCTAGTTCCTTAAGATCCTTTTCTTTCTCAACAAATTTTTGCTTAGTCAACAATCTACCCTGTCATCACATATCAAAATTGTGGCTACACTTTTGTGTTCCTACATCAATCCTCTCCATAAATTTATACTCCAATAAATGTCCACATTTTTCTCTAGAGTCTTACAAAACTACATTTTGATTTACTCATCTTCTTACAATTCTCTCATGCAGTAAAAATGAATTGAAATATGTTTGCAGTTTTGTAAGGTCGTTGGAACATATTAAGCATCAATTTGTTTCTAGGGAATATATGGAGCAAGAAACCTACAAAACATTTCCAAAAGAATATCTATATTATCATCACATATGCACCTTATTTTCTACAATTTTAGGAAACTAAGAAAGCCTTTAACAATGATTAGAAAGGAGGCAACATTCAATAGTTTCACAAGATCGTTGGACCCATTTAAGGCACTGATTTGTCATTGTGGCATGTTTGGAAAAATTATACTTCAAAATGTTGCAAAATAGATTGTAGATGGTTCTAGTTAAGACTATGTAAGGTTGAGAAGAATTTTACTGCTTCTAAAAGACTCATCCAAACAAGCTCTTCCGTGACTAAGAGTGAACCTAAGAAGAATATTTTCAATGTTAAAAGTTCTGAGAATAAGATGACGACCTTTCTAGTTGATGTTATGAAGATGATGGGAGCCATTTTTTTAAACAAACATAAACCCTCCAACAACAAAATAAAGCTATGCAAAACAAGATACTCCATTTGGAAAGGCAAGCCCATCAAAATAGATTTCAACCTAGAGGGCGAGGTGGTTGGGATAGACCCAGATAAGCTCAACATGATCAAGAACAAAAGGTTCCCAACCCCTTAGAGTCAAACAATGTAGTAGAAGAAGATCCTTTTCCATGGTGTAAACCTTGTGATTTGTTGCATAAACAAGACACTTGTTTGGTTGCCAAGGAAGCTATTAGATTAGCAAGTGAGAGTTACAATGATGGGCCAAGAAACTCTATCAACTATGTCGATGATTTTTGCAATGAGATTAATGTTTTCTCTAACTCTCCTAATCAACGAGTTAAATGGGAAAAGGAAAGGGACCTTGAACAATCCAATATTTCTAGAGCTCTATCCCCTAAACCCCTTTAGGAAGAAATAAAGAGGATAATCCTAGAAAAGGACTAGGTCACTTATCAACAAAGGGATAAACAAGTTCAACCTCAACCCCGAGAGCCTCCAACCTAGTCAAGTGCTCCTATTCCACAACATCAAATGGACCAAGATTTGCAACCCCGAGTGATGTTACAAAGAGAACAATGAATTCAGCCAACAAAGACTTCAAGTGATGTTTCAAACATGTCAAAAGCTACTTGTGAAGATATCAATATTGATTTGAAATCCTACTTTTCCAAATCCCATATATCTATCCCTTTCTTGGAGTTTGCGAAGATACCATCAAAAATAAATAAAATCAAACAACTTTTGGGATCAGGCGAAGGAAAGGAAGAGTCCTCTAGCAATACACCTATAATCTTGAAAACTGTGGAAAAAGGAGGATTGAATGGAGGACACGGCTCGTTTTAGATATATTTGCAAGTGAACAATTTGTTATTGCAAAATTGTTTGTTGGACTCTGGGGCATCAACCAATGTCATGCCTTTGAAAACAATGCAACAATTAGTCCTCAAGGTAACAAGACCATACCAGAACATTTGTGACATGGATAGGAGAGAGGTAGAAGTGCTTGGTGTGATAAAGAATTTGGTTGTAAGATTGAATATATATCTGGATGTCATGCTTATGATAGATGTTGTCATTGATATCCCAAAATCTTGGGGGATGCTTTTGTCGAGGAAGTTCATTGCTCATTTAGGGAGATCCTTACAAATAGACCTTTCATATGCTACTATCCCCATCGTGATGGAACTTTTGTGAAGTTGGATAGGGAAAATTACAAAAGATATAATGTTGAAGACCCTAATCAACCCAAGAATGAATATGTGATAAATTTGGATGAAGACTCGAGTAGTTAGGCATTCCTCTCTTTTTCTTTGGCACTTGAATATAAGGAAGCTAAGGATGAAGTATGTAAGAAGAATGATCACTTAGAAGAACTGCATAATCAACCTTTGGGAGGATGTTATTAGGAAATAAGACCAACCTTAAGTCATATGGGTTATTTTTTTCCTTTGATCATGGTAAACAAGGAGATTCAACTATACCCGTAGTTGGAGCCACCTTTGCCACTTGATTACATTAGACCTATGTGTTGTTGGATTCAAAAGAAATGTCACACAATCTTTCAATTAAAGTTAGGTCTCAGGTTTGTATTTCAATATCACCATCCTACCTTGAACCTTGATACCTTACCCTCTATCACCAATACTTCCTTGATCCATTTATTTCCTTGAGTATGATTTTAGAGTGCATGTTTTCTTTCCATGCATGTTTGCTTTCATTTGTGTGTTTACTTCCATGCATTGCTTGATTGAATTGCTTGATGCATTTGATTTTCCTTAGAATAATTTATTGCATATGTTTTCATGCTTTACTTTCATGCTCAGACTTAGTGATTTTTTTTTTTTGCAAAGTAGTTTTTATCTCACTGGGGTGGTAGATTCACCCCTTCTCATGCCTTTGTCAAGTCAGATGGTGTGTAGGTCACAAGTCTGCAGGAGATTATGGATTTCTCATGCACTCTAGCATTAGAGTGCATGTCCTCGAGTAGGAGCCAGATTTTACCCCCCAAGGGGTGACAACTTCAAAGGTACCTTCACGATGTGTCATATTGTTGTTCTGCAGTTCTTCTCATTATCTAATGAAAAAGGGACTTGTTCAATATAAGGAACACATAAAAAAAAAGGCATACAGGAGTATTAAGAAACAATTCCGAGGACAAGTAACTCAATGTTAAATCTCCCTCTTGAAATCTATTGTAGAAAAAAATCCTAGCTCATGAAAGCTAGATGAACAAATAAAAATACCTATGCATATAGATGACTTTGAGGGTCATCACATGAAGTCTTTACCTTCCCTTTTCCTTCTTTATTCACTATATTACCTATCTTTCACCTAGGGACTTCATAAATACTTGACGTCCTAGGACTTGTTGCATGTATAAAGATTACTGTTGTTTCCCTTTGGTAAAACTTACACAAATGTTAAAACTAACCCTTATCTGTTATGTTGTGTTAAGAGAGATCACTATGTGTTATCATCTAATGGATTTCCAAGAAGCTAGACCCATCACTCCAAGTGGGTACCTTGCATTGGGATATGTGTACCATGCCTCGAGATCTGTGACATTGCATTGGGATCCATGATGTCACATTGGGATCCATGTACTTATATTTGATCATATCTTCAGACATTGGGATCTATGTCATTTACCTTGGGATTCAGGTACTACATTGGGATACATGTAACTGCATTGGGATATGTGACAGTGCATCAAGGCATGACAAGGACACGTAATCACACTTTCCACATGGACCACTCGAAGTTGTTCTCCTTACACAGTCGAACATTGTAATCACACTTGTGCATTTTTATTCCCTTCTTGGACCACATGTCAGAGATTTTTATACATTTGAGGAGACAATTATAGGTTGTTGGAGTAGTTGCAGGTGGTTAGGTTGACCATTGGGTAATGTGGCATTGATCACCTTGATTTTCTTGAGGAACACCCAAATTGAGGCGGCCACGCATGACACTTACCATTGGATTCTCTCTTGGATGTCCCACTCATACAAGGGTTACGTCACATCTTGGAAGTTGGTTGTCCCATTAGCCCTATGTCTCAGGTAAGATCACCATCCTACCTTGAACCTTGATACATTACCCTCTATCACCAATACTTCCTTGATCCATTTATTTCTTGAGTAGGATTTTAGAGTGCATGTTTTCCTTCATTTATATGTTTATTTCCATGCAATGCTTGATGCATTTGATTTTCCTTAGAATAATTTATTGCATATGTTTTCATGCTTTACTTTCATTCTTAGACTTAGTGAATTTTTTGTATTTTTTTGCAAAGTAGTTTTTATCTCACCGGGGTGGTAGATTCACCCCTTCTCATGCCTTTGTCAAGTCAAATGGTGTGAAGGCCACAATTTTGTAGGAGATTCTAGAGTTCTCATACACTTTAGCATTAGGGTGCATGTCCTCGAGTAGGAGCCAGATGTTACCTCCCCAAGGGGTGACAACTTCAAAGGTACCTTCAGAAGGTGTCATATTTTTGTTATTTTGTTCTTCTCATTATCTAATGAAAAAGAGAGATGTTCAAAATAATGAACACATAAATAAAAAGGCATAAAGGGGTATTAAGAAACAATTATGAGGACAAGTAACTCAATGCTAAATATCCCTCTTGAAAGCTATTGTAGAAAAAAATACTAGCTCATGAAAGATAGATGAAAAAATAAAAATACCTATGCATATAGATGACTTTCAGGGTCATCACATGGAGTATTTATCTTCCCTTTTCCATCTTTATTCATCATATTACCTATCTTTCACCTAGGGACTTCGAAAATACTTTTTATCCTAGGACTTGTCGCATGTATAAGGGTTAATGTTGTTTCCCTTTGGTAAAACTTACACAAATATTAAAACTAACCCTTATATGCTATGGTGTGTTAAGAGAGATCACTATGTGTTATCATCTAATGGGCTTGCCAAGAAGCTAGACCCATCACTCCAAGTGGGTACCTTGCATTGGGATATGTGTACCATGCCTCAAGATCTGTGACATTCCATTGGGATCCATGATCTCGCATTGGGATCCATGTACTTATATTTGATCATATCTTCAAACATTGGGATCTATGTCATTTACCTTGGCATTCATGTACTACATTGGGATACATGTAACTTCATTGGGATATGTGACAGTGCATCAGGGAATGACAAGGACACATCATCACACTTGCCACATGGACCACTCGGAGTTGTTCTCCTTACACAGTCAAACAATGTAATCACACTTGTGCATTTTTATTCCCTTCTTGGACCACATGTGAGAGATTTTTATACGTTTGAGGAGACAATTATAGGTTGTTAGAGTAGTTGCAGGTTGTTAGGTTGACCATTGGGTGATGTGGCATTGGCCACCTTGATTTTATTGAGGAACGCCCACACTGAGGCAGACACACATGGAACTTACCATTGGATTCTCTTTTGGATGTCCCAGTCATGCAAGGGTTACACCACATCTTGGGAGTTGGTTGCTTCATTTTTGGACCATTCCCTAGATTTTGGGAGTTGGTTAGAGGATCATTTGGGTCCATGGACCATATTTGACTCACCTTTCACTCTTTGATGAGACGTTGGAACATTTTTTGTGAGGCACATCTCTCCTAGGTCTCTCTATTCCACATGTGTGGCCCTATTTTGATGTATTTGACCATTTTGAAAGGGGAACTCTTGTATCAAAGGGTTTTGAGAGATATTTTATCTCATCTATTGCATTTTCCTCGAGGTTTTGATTCAGAAAATGGTTTTGAGCTCATGGTATTAAGCTAGCACATTTATTTAGGAAGATCCTTAACTATAAAAGGAGGAGACCTCTCTCATTTTCTTTGTTGGGGTATAATGAGAAAACTAGCTTACAAGAGTTCTTATGCATTTATATTTCTTCTTAGTGAATGTTTAGTTATTTTTAAAGGGTTTAGATAAAAATAAAAATAAAAACATGTTTGTTGGAGGAAAAATATACTACAAGGCCAAAGAATGGAATCATGCTCCACTTATAAGGGTAATTCAAGGTATAGTCTTCTCGCCTTGCCCATTTGACCATTGAAGAATTTTTCCATTGCATTAAAGTAGGATGTCCTAGGGATCTTCCCTTTTTCCTTGGCCAACCTTTGAGATCATCCTGTTAGTAGTTGGAGAGGATTCTTAAATGAATAATCCCCCCATCAAAATCTTGAAGAGAACCTTCTAGCTTGAGTCAACACATGAGAGGAAATCCTTCGAGTGACATCAACATTGTAGATACCACATAGCCCTCTCTAGGCATTAGTATATCCTTTGACTTCAACCACCAAAAAAAACAAAATCATATTTTCCTTTCTTTGTTTCTTTTCTACTTTTTGTTTTGCAATCTAGGGTTCACCTTGTCCTATTTTTGGTCTAGCTTGTTTGGGCTTCAATGATATATCTAATGTTTATATTTTATTTATGCTAGCTTGCTCTTCAAAAGGTGTTATTTGGTACTAGAATATCAAGGGTTTTGAACATAAGTTTCATTGTCCCACATTTTTTTATCTAACCCTTTCATACTGAGGTATCCTTGAAGAGAAATGAAAATTATTATTCTTGTGGATGCCCTAGATATTGTTGCTTAGAACATGTGGTATTGACCCTAATTAGATCGTTCATTCTTGCACTTTTTAAGTATGGTCAATGATTATCACACTCACATATAACAAACAATGATATCATAAGTACGAACAATTTGGTTTATTGATGTCCCATCTATGGTTGACTTGTTGAATATATGTGTGAATAAGGGTTACACTTTATCATTAATCCAACATTAAAGGTGTTATTACCCTAAACCATGTCCGATGACACATTGATGTAAATAAATGAGTAATGACCTCTCTAGAATGGGAATCTTTATCTCCTTTCTGATCATTGTCCAATAACCTCCCTCGCAAGGTAAAACATCACTTCTATTTTGATCACTATGCAAAAGTATCGTAACTGTCCTAAAAGTACATAGTTATTATCTCACTGAATGTTATTGTTAAAAGGCTCATTTTTGCAAAGTTTGATGAGTATTGTGCTATAAACTATCCCGAGTGACAAATTGATGCCTTGGTGTAATGTTCCTGACTTAGCTAGTCTAGGAAACACTACTAATATGTGTGTAGGATCAAAGGTTTACAGCATATAAATGACCATACAAATAATAAACGCGACAAAGGACTGCAAAGTTTGTATTATGATATCTCTGTGGATTACAAAATGGCCGAATGCGGCTGAATAACTGACAATACTCGACTAGATCAACATACAAAGGATCTTGGCCGGAATATAAATAAGCAACTGCGGCTAAATAACAATACTCGGCTAGATCAAAAGACAAAAGGATCTTAGCTGGAATAAAAATAAGAAAGTAAAAGATAATACCCAGAATATGGGAGCACTGTTAAAGAATGATGGAAGACTTGGATGATCTTCCCGGTGACTAGGGTGTGTCTTTCAACACCGAAATCAGCCAACTGGTGTCTTCCTCCTGGAATACACTGAACCATCTCTCCTGAGATGCGCCTCTTCTCCTCACTGACAAGTCATAATCTGCATAATGATGAATTAGGTCGTTGACTCTTCTCTTATAGCTTTCTGAAACCCTAATTCACTGTCGAAACCCTAATTCGTTGTTGACCTTTTCTCTCCGAGTGAATTTTACTTTATTTTATTATTCCTTGATTAAATCACTTAATTAATTAATTAATTAATTATGTTACCTCTAAAAAGTGATTTATCCTTCCTTATGGCTTCTCCGACCACTGAAAGTCACTTCTCATCATCTTATCTTATAGTGCTCTTCTTCCCGATTCCGATGAGATATGTGAGATCGGAAGAGC
>CBVK0100688734.1:0-19504 GCA_900067695.1 Picea abies | reverse complement strand
AGGTAGCATACCTCTCTCCAAATCTAGCGTACCAAGCAGAATGTCCAAACAATAACCAAAGACCAAGTCACCATTGCAACAACTGCATCTCTCCTCCAGTCATGCGCACCACTACTCCTTATGAGATCATGAGATTGAGTGTGTCCAAATGAGATCTAGCACCCTCTATTCATACTACTCTAAGTCACCTAACTAGGCCGACTTCTCTTCATGGAGGCTAATAACTTAATATTAATTATTCTCTTGAGCTGACTTGTCTTCTAGGTTTATTAATCAATGTTTTAGGGTTTCTCTTGCTTCTTAGAATATTCTAGTCTCGTCAAAGGTTACATGTGGAGGTTAATACCTCCCACAACTACCGTAACATCAATAGTGGATTTATCTAGTCATATCAGTCAATGTAATTTTGATTTCAAATGTTTCCTTTCTTCTTAAATATTTTTATGAATGTATTACATTATTATTTAATAATGTTTGGTTTTGGAAGTATTACATTATTATCTAACAATGTTTGGTTTTCTGGAAGCAGGTGATGTACCTTCTAAACATATTGAGAAATTGTTATTGAGAAACTGTTGACAAATTTGTATATTTAGAAATAAATATCTAATATTATTGAGTGTGAAGGTTTTTATAAAGTAGATAGACAAAAAAAACTTTGTTATTATAATTTGAGTTCGATGATGTTAAAATCAACAAAAGACAAGATATTAAATTGTGATTGTCCCACTACATTAATGATGAGATTATTTTATGTCATACATTTGTAGTGCTCAATCATATGACACATAGATTACACAAATAAATAAGGATAAATGTTCTCCCTTTTTTACATTTTATGGCTTTCCATCATCGGAATTTGATTATACAATCTTTTCTAAATTGACAATTTTGGATTAAGGAAATTGTTATTTTAATGCAGAAATAGATTTAACACCCTTGAATACCCCTATCGTAAGCAAAATATGCAATGTTAACATATGATATATCACATTGATTCAAAATGATTCCTATCAAATTTTAGGATAAAAATGTTGATTTCCCCCAGTATTTTGAGTAGTTTGAAAAAGGCCAATTCATTGTGCATTTAGACTACCACTTAAAAAAATATTTATTCATCACTCATATTTAGCTCATGGTTCACTTCTAGATTCCCTATATTGCATGTAAAAAAATATGTTAATTATAAATAAAGAATAAAAATTCCTCTTAACCTATTTGTTGAAGTTTCTACTCTTCCTTCTTTAAAGAATATGAGAAAGCATTTATAGTGTTGTCACTTGTTCCATGTTCTTTGAATCCTAGACACAATACATCATTGTGCTCATGTCCAATTTCCTCTATAACATGGAAATTGAAATATACTAATTGAAATTGTATTGTTAAAAACATACTTATATTAAATATAAAAATTGAAATTGTATTGTTAAAAACATATGAACTAATTTGTAAAAATTTAATATAAATGAAGAGAAGACCGCTCTGATACCATTGATCCGGATTTCAAAGAGGAACTAACTGATTAACTAACTGAATATCATAAAGACGGAGATAGCAAGAATAACACAAATATCCAGTGAACAATATCTTCTATTAAATAATGAAATAGAATGACACTATAAAACTGCAGAACTGAAACTTACTCGAATGGTGGTAGCTATCTCTAAGAAGAGATGTGGCTGCTACACCCATCTGTCTGAGTAGAATGGATTACAATGAGGCTCCATAGGCCCTTTTCATATTACTCATGAAAAATCACATGTAAGTCAGCTCCATTACACACACACACACAAACACATCTATATATATATCAAAAAATATCAATTATCCAACCAAAATATACATGTACTTTAATGGAGAGTGAAGTTGTATGAGGAGAAGCTAAGGGATATATCCAACAAATACCTCGTGTTAAGTATCTTAATATGGCGTTCACATATGCATTAGATATATTACAACTCAAGGCATAACTAATACTTCTTTGAAGTTATACATGCGCTTCGAATTTTAAGTGTTCACATCAATTTCAAATATAATTTCATGGTGAAATACAAAGGTGCACTTTTTAAGTTCCAAGTCACATACATGAAAATGTACAATTAAAGAAGTTGTTAATGAAGAAAATTTAATTTCTTAGAAAAAGATGATCCTTAGTAATAAAAAATTAATTTCTTAGAACAACGATAGCAAATTGCAAAATATTTTAAGAAGTTGTTTTCATGTAATTATATTAACTAGATGCATTGATTTCAATGCACATGTCAATTTCTAATCCCTATATAGAGATTTGATTAGCTAAAGTAGGGTGACATATCATGTAGATTAATATAGCTTGTAGTAGATTCATTAATTTTAAATTAATTAGATTAACGAGATGCATTGATTTTAGAATATACCGATTTTAAATTGACTTTAATTGTATATTGTGGTATTTCTAAGAATTGCATGCATTGATTTCTATGTACATGCATTTATTTTAGTGTTTCAACATTAGATTTGGTGTGTGTTGCATTGATTTCAATATTTCATTTTTTTCATACAAGGCTACAATTTCGTGGTTGCAACCAATCTGCTTTACCTCTTGGGAACAATGTTGGAAATGCCATATCAAATAAAACCACAATGTTATACTCATTGATTGAAGATGAGCCAATGTGATGCCAATTAAGAGGGGGTTAGTGATGAAAATTTAATTTATTAGAATAAGAGGAGCATTGAACTGCATGCATTGATTTCCATGTACATGCATTGCTTTTAGTGTTTCAATATTAGATTTGGTTTATGTTGTGTTGATTTCAATATTATCTTTCTTTCATATAGGACCCCTCTTATTCTTAGAAATTAAATGCATTGAACTACATGCATTAGTTTTAATGTTTCAACATTAGATTTTGTGTGTGTTGCATTGATTTCAATATTTCCTTTCTTTTAACAATCCATAAGTCACAAAGATGGAAAAACTATCATGTGTGACTATAAGAAAAGCAGAAGAAGATAGATCGAGATTGATCACAATGTAAACTATTTGTAATTGATTACATTCTTATTATTCACATTTTTCATCATTCAACATTGTTACTTTATTTCTATTCAACTTATTCCTCATGTAACTCTTGAACTATACTTCTAAATAATACTATTTATGTTCTCAACAAAGTGAGGAAACCAATTAAATTGAAAATGATCAAATTCATCTTAGACATACACATATACATAATTTTGATCATTTACAAATTGTGTCAATATTCTAAAAACTGAAGAAGGTTGATTGTCATTGATCATTCTCGATAATACTCTCTATACTTTCAACCAACCGAGGAAAGTGAGTAAAATTCAAATGATCGGATTAATTTTAGACATATACATATACATATTGTTGATCATCTACAAATTGTGTCACTATAATAAAAACAGAAGAAGATAGATTGGCATTGATCCTTCTCGACAATACTCTCTATACTTTTGATCCTTGGCACAAACAAATGAATCGATATGTGCACACATCAAACTATATATAACAATACGAGCTCTTTCCATGCTCTTTAGCACGATACGATCTCTCTCCACGCTGATACGAGCTCTTTACCATGGTACGAGATTTTTCCACGATCCCATGTGGTGGACGTCACCTAAATGAATATTAATATAATAAAAACATCCAAACAATGATAATTAGAATTGCTATTCACAAATGATAATTAGAATTGTTATTCACAAATTTCCTTATGTTTTCAGTTCAAGTCACTGAACTTTTCTTCTAGAAAAAAAGTCACTGAACTTTAAAGTTTTCATTTACGGGGTGATGCATGTGCCCGAACGACATCTTTATTTTCAATTCGAGCATCTTTATTTTCATTGTCAACTTTGGCTATCAATGGTAATGGCAATTTTTCCTTTTGCTTCAGTATGGTAACAATGATTTCATAATGGAGAGAATTTATGTGATTAAATGGCAAAAATTAGATTTTTATACCATGTGGCTTTGTAATCAGTCAAAAACATAGAACAGTAAAACAACACTATTGAGAAAACTGTTTGCAGGATTAGAAATATTGGTTTTATGCAATCAGTCTGGTGGACAAGAACCAGGTGATAATGTGCAGATTGCAATGTGTTATTTATTATCTTAAGAAGCTTTCATCGGCATCATAATAATGACTATATTTTAATGCAATTTTAATTTCTTGGTTTCTATGTCAGAAACTGATAAGATCAGCTCAGCACATTACTTCATCCGTTTCTAATAATGAATTTCTATACAAGTCTTCTGTATTTTTTGAATGTTTATTGAATGGAAAGGGATGCGAAGATGCACACATTGTATTTTGGTATAATAATTGTTTATTATCCTTTTATAAAAATAAAATTTTTAAAAAGGGGTTTTGGAAAAGGCACAAGGTATAGGGAAAAGGCACAAGAAGGGCGAAGGCAAAAGAAGATAAAGAAGCTAAAGAAGATCAATAAGATTAAGAAATAAGAGAGAGGAAAGAGGAGAAGATGAGGGACAAGAAAGAATAGCTAGCGCGAATCTGGGAAGACCAACCAAACATGAGTTGTTTCCAACTCATAGTGAGTTGAAGCCAGCCGAGCATGAGTCGTAGCCAACTCACGATGAGGTGTCAAAAGGATCTGATCATAATGTATAGATATGTAAAGGGTTTCATGAGTTTGGGAGATGAAGAGAGTCGAAGAGAGATAGATATAGATGGAGAGAAAGAGAGCTTCAAAGTGCAGAGCATTGTAAAGGAGCTACATATGTGAGGAGAATTGTATGGTAAGCATCCATTGTAGTGTAGGGTGCAACCAAGACACTCAAATATAATAAAGAAGTTGATATTTTGTGGACATAGCCCGGAGTGGGGTGAAGCATGGTAACCCTGTGTAGAACCGTGCTTTTGGATGTTATTTCATGTATGTAATGTGAATGCATGTTTATCTTTAGAGTTGTTTATATGTGTATCTTTAATGTTGATGATGATATAGTAGTGCGCAGTAACCATGACTGTATGTTTAACCATTAAATAACATAACTATGGGTATATGTGCATATATAACTAAGTAACGAGTTTAGGGTAATAGGGGTCTAGTGCGCAAGAGGATCCTGTAGATATGACAGAGTGAGGTGAACCACGGTAACCCTATGTAGAACTGTGCTTTTGGATGTTATTTCATGTATCTAATGTGAATGCATGTTTATCTTTAGAGTTGTTTGTATGTTTATCTTTAATGATGATGATTATATAGTAGTGTGCAGTAACCATGATTGTATGTTTAACCACTAAATAGCATAACTATGTCTATATGTGCATATATAACTAAGTAACGAGTTGTAACACACCCAACCCCTTAGTTGGAACTTTTAAGGGATGGGGCATAAATTTTTGTTTTCCCTAAACCATGTCACATTGATCTGGGATTTTTTCATTGTGACTTATAATGAATTGCATTAAATGAGCATAAATTAAAGTTTGTTTATTATATATTTTATGGCGACATGGTTAACATGCAATATGATTGGATATCCTTTGATGTAATGCTGAAATTTATTAATTGCATGTATTACCACAGGAAACTCTTTCTCTATTACCGTAAAATTTAGTTCTGCGGGTGTGAGATTTTTGTTGATGTCGTAGATCGTACATGGATCATGTCCTTCTAGTTTTTTTCTAAAACAACTCTAATGGTGGTGTTTGATGCATCCGTAGAAATATGAAGTGGGAGGGACCAATCGGGTCCTCTTAAAATAGGATCCTTAGACACCTTAGTTTTTAGTTCTTCAAGTGCATGCTGGAAGCTTTCTGTCCACAAAAACTTAGAGTATTTGTTAAGAAAAGCAAAAAATGGATGAGAAATTCGTGATAAATTTTTAATAAAGCAATGGTAATAACCAACATATCCTAAAAAAAATTGTACCTCTTTTTGTGAACACAAAGTAAATTTTTTTAATATTACCTTGATTTTCTTTGTATCCACTTGGATGCCTTTAGCTGAGATGTGGTGCCCTAATACGATGCCATCAATTAACATCACATTTCTCATTGTTGAGGGAAACATTTGATTCTTTACACCTGATCAATGTTTTCTCTAAATTTTCCAATGCCTCATCAAATTCATCACCATATGTCACAAAGTAATCCATATATATTTCCACACAATCATGAATTAGATAAGAGAATATACCAATTACATATCTTTGAAAGGTGGTAGGGGAGTTACATAACCCGAATGGTAGAACACGATAATAAAATGTCCCCCGTGGACATTTAAACATTTTTTGTCTTGATCTTTGGGCACGATGTGGACCTGGTTATACCTGATGAATCTGTCGAAAAAATAAAACTATTTCTTCCCTGCTAATGTATCTAAGACCTCGTCAATGAATGGGAGTGGGAAATGGTCCTTGTTTGTTTCTTTTTTGAGTTCTCAATAGTCCACACAAATCCTCCATCTACCATTCTTCTTTGGTACCATGAATAAAGGAAAGACCCATTAGTTATTGAAAATTGAATAAATAAAGTTGGTTGCAAGAAATTTCTATAGTTCTTCCTTAACTATTTCCTTTAGTGTTGGATTCATCTGGTGCTATGGATGGAAGATGGGTAAATACCATTCTTTAATGTATATATGGTGTGTGAATAAGTTAAGATGGATTCTCTTCATGTCAAAGTAATCCTAGGTGAATGCATCACTGTTTTTTTGTAGTACTTTAACCAATCGCTCTTCTTTTTTGTTCAAACAGTCCTCAATAGATGTTCAAGGTTTTATTAGGGCTAATTTCTATAGTTTATGTGGTATACCCTTGATATTTTTCAGGAGGGGACTCGTGTTCTACAGGTGAGATGCTTGTTGAGGCAAGAGAAACCTGTATTTATGGGTGCATAAGTTTCTCAAGAATATGTGAGTTTATTGAGGAAGAAGAAGTTATGAAATCATTGATTTTGTCATCCTTTGTTTTCTCTCTAATGGCTAGGTATTGATATATAGAGAGGACTTGATGAAATTCTCCTTCTACATCACTATCTTCTTTGTCATCCCAGAGTGGTGTTTCAAAATCTATGTTGGGTTTGGCGGGAGGATATAGAGTTAATTGGTTTGTAGAGGTCCCGTGGAAAATGGTCATGTTTCCTGACCTACAACCAATGTAAGCGTCAGTTGTGGCCAACCACGGCCTTCCTAGGATTAAATGATACCCCCCATAGAGGTTTTGGGTTGTCGGATCATAAATTCGATGGGATATTCCCATGAATCTACGGAGATCACTACATCCTCTAAGATTCCCTCCGGTTTGGTAGTTGAGTTGTTAGCAAGTTGGAGTACAGTTGGGGTTTCCCTAAGGCCCATGAGTCCTAAGGCTTGCATGGTCTCACACATCATAACATTAATGACATCACAAATGTCGATTAATGTGTTGCTAATGAGTGTATTATTAATCTTCACATTAACTATCGAGCTGCCAAGATCAAAGTATTTGTCTATGAGAACTCCCCCCATCATTAAGTATGACAATTTACCCATAACATGGACAGTTTGGGGATCCTTTCCTTTTCTACTGGGTTTTCTTAAACAAGTTATTGTACTTCTTTTCAATAGATAGGCACATAATTTATGGCTTGGAACAACTGTATTTTAACACACATGTTTTTTAGTTCCCCCAAGAATTCGAACTCAGGGTGAGTAAGAGGTTTCTCTAGGTTTAATATTTCTAGATAGGGTGGGTTTTGAAGTTCATGGTGTGCATGATTAGAGTTCAAAGGTTCATGAGATTGTTCATGTTCTTGTTCTTTATTCTTGACATCCTCATTCAAATCTACAAGACGAATAGAAGGTTGGTCCTTTGTTAGTGTCTTCCTCAATCGAAGATGGATGTCATGGGAGTCCAAGGAAGAGATGGAATAGGTAGGGTAGGTGGAAAATTTGACAACTTGTGTTGGTTGGGATGACCTCCTATTATTAGGATTGGGGGTGGGTTGTGCCTGTAATTTTGGTCAGGGAGGGGCTGATGTGGATTCTTACATCTATGTAGGAGGAATAATTTGTATGGGAGGTTGTGTCATGGCCTATTGAGGGCCTCCTAAAGTGGTATTTCTCCACCCCTATTGCCATAACTGGCTTGGAAGAGGAGGGGCCACCCATCGTTACGTTGGAATGCACCATGGCTGAGAGAAATACTACATGGAAGGGTTATTCTAGTATGAATTAAAATATTGAGATTGGTCTTGAACCATATCTTGAGGTCTGGGGTGTCATCGTGACTTCTGAGAGACAAAGCAGAGTTTCTCCAATTCCTTAGCTTTTTGATAGACAACTTCAAGTAGCATGGTCCTCACTGCATATTCCACAAACTTGGATTTGGTCCAATGGATACTCTATCCATGGGTGCTTCATTCTACATTTTGGGAAAAAGATGGCCAAAGCTCATTCTATATTTTGTTTCTTCTTCTTCATTTTCAATGTATCCAACTGGGAGCTCAAGGAAATAAGTACATTAGTTTTGAATTCCTCTAACATATTCCCAATTTCTGCTCTTATGACTCCACCTCCAACAATCTTGCTAGTCCTTGTTAATATATCTCTTGGTCCTTTGCCTAATTTTGAAGTACTTATGGAATATTTAAGATACAGTTCCAAGATGACATCATAGTCTCGCTGAGAGATATCTCCTTCTCCCATCAAATTGAGGATTTCAGTTAAATAGTCTCAGATTCTCTCAATATTAAGGCAAGTCATGTCTTGGGAGCCAAATCTCGTTGCATTTCCCTCTACAAATTATAGTTAAATATTTCAACATAATCCTCAAGGCTCTCTTCTTCATGTTGTGTCATTGTAAATACTTCCTTCCTCCTTTGTTTTATCTTTACAATAATCTTGGTTATTTTCCAGAAAATTATGAGTCATCTGGTCCCATGTGCGGATGTTGTCCCTACCAAGGCCCATGAACCAATGTAATGTAGAATTCTTGAGTGTGGAAGCAAAAAGTTTTAATTTTTGGGCATCTGACACGTAATCACAACTTCTACAAAGTACATTGAATGTGAAGAGGAAGGTATCGGGGTCTTCTTTGGATAGAACATGAAAATTTGGTAAGGATGAATAAGGGATATTCTTCATTTTGGTCTCTTCATTTGATCCTTTAATTGGAAATCTGAAGCAAAGGTCTCTTGTTTTTCAGTTTTGTGTGCCATTTTCTTTTGAGGGATGTCTTCTATTTCCAAAATTTTCGTTAGGAAAAATAAACTCTTCGGAGTGGTATTGTTCATTGACCAACTCCTCTAAAGGAATAACCTCTATGTGCATACAACCTTGTATAGTTTCATATTCTTGAGTGGAGGTCTCAGTTCTCTTCTTGGAAAGAAAACTTGATGTAGGTTACATATAGTTTGGCTAATTGAGCTCCCTTCCCTCTTGAGAGTGACCTGCACTGTTATCTTTACAGGGATTTTTGGATGAACTGATGAATCTACCTTGTTGATCCCTAACTTTGTGCATAGAAAAGACTAGAAAATCATCCTAGAAATTACTGAAAATAAATCATATCACTCAACCTATTGTACTGAAAATCCAAACAATGGAAAAGCAACAACTTTTTTGACATTTCCTCGACAACAACACCAAAAATGATGGACTTTTCAATTACTTCCTAATTAATTTTAGTAAGCAACTTAAGAGATGTACATTTAATTATCAATGCGAGGTCGTATTTGAAATTATGAACTATCGTGCACCATATATGCAAGTATAATGTTGTAATTTCCAACGAGTTGTATTACTTTTCAAATGAATATCACAAGGCAATATAACAAGATGCTCTAGCAAGTCACCAAATTAAGCTCTATCAAATCCACATTTGCAAGAATGAAAACACATAGCTACAGGAAAGTAAATAACACACTTGCGGGAAAGTAAATCACACTTTGCAGGAAAATAAATCACACTTGCAAGAAAATTAAATCATACTTTGCAGGAAAAGTAAATCACACTTTACAGGAAAAGTAAACCACAATTGCAAGAAAGTAAAGGTGACTTGTTCAAGCGTTAAGGTGATCTTGATTAAGGTGACATATATGTTATGGCTCCCGTACTAAGATGCAACAACCCTCAAGGTATAAGAATCAAACCAAACTATGCTTTCAATCCATAAACCACACAATTGTCAACTATAAAGATAAAGTCGGTGATACAGAGTTACAACAACAAGAGTTGCAGCAACAAGAGTTACAACAACCCGAGTCTCGGCAAGGGAATTACTTATATCAAAAAAAAGTTAAATACATGAATTGTTAGAAATAAATGAAAATATGAGAGACACTACAACTATTCTCTCATTCAATCAGGAAGCGATACCCTGCTACAATGATCAACAAGATGTTAATAGAGGAATTATTGGAAATAAATGGAAATAGGGAAAACAAGCTACAATTGTTCACTCTTAACCAAAAGACAATGCCATAAAATGTTAGTACTAAGTTACAACAAGATGTTAAATAGGAATTCCTGGAAATAAATGAAAATATATAAACGATGCTACAACTACATATACAAACTATAAAAGATACAAACATTACTGAGCTAAGGAGGGGCATCTACCTCCTTAGAAGGGGTATTGGTCTAAGAGTGCAGTAGGATGATTTTATACTCAAATTAACACATTCTGCACTTTGAACAAGAATAAGAACTCTATATTAACTTGCAGAAAAGAAAGTACATGACTTATGTTCTCTATTCTATGTTTGTCTATCTCTACTCCCTTTCATGCTCGAATGGAGGATGATTTATACATCTATTACATTCCTTATTTTTCTCATGAGATCGAGGGACAACCTTGAGAACCTTGGTTGTTCCTCGACTGGTTACAACAAAAAATATAAAATATCTACAACTGACTCAACCGACTAGACAAGAAACTGATTTTTGGTTATTCTTTCTCGTTTTCCTTCTTTGTTGGTCAATGGTTTGATCCCTTTATTGTTGTTGTTGGGTATGTCGATTTTTTTTCCATCCTTATCCTTACTCAGTCGATTCAATTGTTGTCATGGATTTTGAATGCTTCAGAGCTATCCAACTATGGCAACATGGTCATGCCTTGACCACACGCTAGAGGTGTTGCAAAACTTGCAGGGAGTGTTGCAGCAACACATTAGGTGTTGCAACAACTTATCACAATGCCTCTAGAGTACCTATATGTAGTATGCTTGTGCAAAGTGTTCTATGTACATTTCACCAGTTAACATGAAAAATAAGTAGATTATCTCCGAAATATGTAAGAATGATCATTGAAATGGCATAGTTATACCTTAGTCCAAAAAATGCATGCGGGTGAACAAGGTAAGTGATGGAAATGTGTGAAAGTGGGGAAAAGGTGATAAAAAGGTTATAGGGAGTTGAAAAAAGGATGCCATTTTGGACACCTGTCACTATCCATGGGGAACGGATATTGTCTTAGAGCCAGGATGCACTTCGTAAAATGTAGACAAGGAGAAAGAATATAACAATCTTCATTTGGGAGTTTATAACCCCTATTTGTAATCATTCCCATGCATAAAAAGAGCCAAAACAAGATCATTTCTTGTTGGTTTTCCAAATGGGTTTCCATGTATACAATATTTATGTTATGTTTGTGTTCATGATTGATTTCTTCAACCATGCCTTTCGTCATTAAAATTATAGCTTGCAAGTAAAACATACTAAAAATTAATGTACATTTAAATACAGACAAATTTAATTTTTTTTTTAAATTTCTACAAAATGAAAAATTAATTAAAATCCATGTTACTGAATCATCTTCTAAGCAATTATGAATCCCTCCATCTAAAATATAAGACAATATTTCAAGCAAAACTCAAGGAATGTTTCCATGCTACAAAATAAAATTCTAATTTATATTGTGTTAAATCTCATGCCCAATATTTTTAAGCTTTACTTTGTATCCTAATTATTTGTTTTAAGGTCCGATTTGTATTTTTCACATTTTGTGATCCATGGCATGACATATTTCATACCTAGTTTAGTGGATATAGAGATATATATTTTATGTCTAACAATTATCCAATGTGCACTTTCCTTCAAATTCATCCGTCTCACTATTCCTTCAAATTCATCCTTCTCACTATTGTGTACACTTTCCCTTACTTTTGACATGTAAAAAATATGGTTTGACAATTAAAATCACAAAATTTTATGATATACATTTTATTAGTTTCATTATTTATTTTTAACTATTTTTTTTAAATATGTGATACAACACATATATTTGGATTCAAAAATAAAATTCTATCATCCGCCCCTTCTCTTTATACTACTTGGAAAAAGACTTTCTAAAACTAATAAATTTACTATATTATAGAGTGTTAAACTTTATTAATTACGATACATAGTGAACTATTTTATTTTTCCGTGGGAAAAATTAATTTTCAATTTTAAAAAAGACGGTTAAATAATTTTCAGCATATAAAAAATAATACATTTTAGAAAAATTATATGAAATTGAATTTTAATTTTTTCATATATTAATTATGACACACTCTCAACTATTTTATTTCTTAAATATTTTATAAGAGAAACTTAATTTTCCTTTTTTTTCTTTTATATAAATTGTTGAACTTTATTAATTACAACACACAATGAATTATTTTATCTTTCCATATAGTTTATATGGAAAAAATGATAAACAATCGTCAACATACAAAAAATTATATATATGAAAATTTATTAATTACAACACATTGAATTATGTATACAACCACTCCAAGTAGCACATGGATACTAATGAGTGACACATGCAGTCACCACCAGTGGAACACATCCACCATAGTAGCACACAGCTATTGTCCAGAGACATACTGATGCAGACGCACACTCTGCCTCGACAGAGTCCCTACACTGACCTCCCGGTCTAAAGGATCGTTCAATCTCTTCCTCGAGCTGAATTTGCTCTTTTGATTCCCTACTGGAATCTCTGTTAAAATCCCGATCCACAGGTCCTTATCTTTCCTCACAGTCTTCTACCCATGACGATGAATTTTCCCCGAAATGGAATTTCGGTTTCGGGGTTTTCTAGATTCTCGATGTCAAGAACCCCTGTCTTCTCGATCTTCTGAACACTGAAGTGCCAAAAAGCCGAAACAACCTTTCTTGCCTTAGCCCCGCCTAGCTATGCTCTAGTCCATGTGACTGCTCTTCATAAGACCACAGCCCTAATTCCTTCGAGGTTTACCAACATGAGAGCCTGACCTCCCGTCCTCTCGACTCACGAAGTGTCGATGTGCAAAATGTTGAAATGGAAATTTCCCGGCTTCCTATCTCCTTTTGGGATTTCAAGCTTTCAAATGCCGAAATGCATTGGACCTCTTGTCCTCAGGATTCTCGATCCTCCGAATCCCGATTTCCCGATTCTCCTGGGCCTTTCCACTTTTTCATGATTTCGAAACTTCTTTTCCCGAAATGCGTGTGTCTCCTGTCTTCAGGATTCGCGAAATGTCGAATCCCGAAATACCGAAATGGCCCTCCTATCGGGACTTTTTCTGAACTCTTGGATTTCCGCCATGCATCCTCCTATGATGGACGGTCCTCAATCATTTCGCGAAATCAAATGCCGAAATGCTCCGGCATCCTATCCTCTGTATCCCCGAAGTCCTGACATGCGAAATGCTGACAGACTCTCGATCTCTACCACGTGTCCCAACCGATGGACGGTCCATATCTGTTTCAGCGTTTTCACCCTGGAGATTCTTGATCTCCTATCCTCGAGACTTTCGAATTCCTGAATGTCGAAGTCCCAATATCCCAATGCCTTTCAGAACTTTCACCCTCCTGTTCATGAAATTTAAACCTCATGCAGCTCCTGTCAGATCCAACAGCTGACGGGTAATTGGACCAAGATCCAACGGTCCAGATTCTTTCTACTCTGTGCACTCGCTCTGCTACTTCCTAGACGTGGGAAATCCGATAGTCTAGATCTCTTTCACAGTCTAATCGGTGGGTTGTTGTGCCTCCTCCTGAGCTTCAGCAATTTCCTCCCAGACTTGGAAGAATTTCCCAAATTCTTAAGGCCTCCACCTTAGCTCCTTTTCTCTGCGAGCTCCACACTTTGAATCCCGCCTGTGCATGTAAAAACATTGTCCCTCCTGATCTTTTCTTCAAATCCTTGAAGATTTGTGACCTCTGTGCTCCTGCAGGGTCTTGCACATGAAAGTGCTATCTCTTCTGAGCTTTTGAAATACTCAGACCCCTAAGGGATTTTATCCTTCCTCCTTCTCCTGCAAATGGAGAATTTGAATGCCCTCCTGGCTATCCTTTACTCAAGAAACATCTTGCTAAGTGCTCAGGGTGTTCAGCAACCCTGTGAAGATCCTTCTTCTTGGACTCTTCCTCAGATCACATAACTCAAAGAGTTATTTTCTTCTATGCCTATCTGCACATCTACTCAATGCCTACCTGGCAGAGTATATTCTCACAGAACTTCCAGCAGTTATGTCCCCTCCTGTGCACCCTATGCACCTGCTCAATGCCCTCTTGGCAGAGCTCTCAGAAACCTTAGTGATTTTGTCTTATGTCTAAACTCACAGCAGAGTTCTTCCTCAACGCTCTGTGTCTGTGCTCATTGCCCTATTGGCAGAGCTTCACAAAACTCACAGCAGAGTTTCTGTCTTCTGTGCACTCCTTGAACCTGCTCAATGCCCTCCTAGAAAAGCTCTACAGAACTCAAAGAGAGATTCTTTCTGCAACTGTGTTCTTCTCCACAGCCTTGCCTCCTGAGGTGTTTAGAAACCTCCAATGTCTTCTTCCGAGTTGATGATTTCAGTTCATGTGCCCACCTAGGATGCCTCTGTCTGAACCCGTAAAATTCAGAAATGTACTCTCTGTGCACGGCTATCAGAACCCGCAGCGTTCTGTCACACCCTCATGGTATGAAGCCTCAAAGACCCTTCACCTGAAATCAAAAACACTTCTGCAAATGCATGATAACAACATACATTCATAGCATAATAGAACACATACATACATTCATTCAACACAGAAATACATGCAGGAAAAACTGTTGTTTGTATTAAAATGGAAAATGCCCATTTTTGTACAAGATGTTCTTGAGCACGGCCTGTAACAAGGTCTTGGATCCTCCTCAAATTTCTCTCCTCTCTTACAACTACTCCTCGACTCAACTATTACAAAATGAGATCCCCCAAAAGATCTTTTACCTGAGGGGGCTCTTAGATCTCTTCCCTCCTATCTACCTACCCTATTCAATTACATTGAATGGGCTGTCTAGTCCAGGATCGGATCTAGATCTCAGCCTTACAAAATATTAAAGGCCTATCTATTCACAACCTGCACAAAGGCACGGCTTCATGGTTCAACAGCCTAAGTCATTAAGCAGCTCTCTTTAATGCACGATTTGAAATCCACCGACTTGGATGGATGGCTGGCTGGCTGACGTGGACAGATGATCCTGTATCATGATCCTCAGCTGCAAAATTCATGAGCTCCTGCTCATGAGCTTCCACCCTCAGCTATGGAAATCCTCCTGGATCCCAAACAAATCTCTGGAGTTGTTCATCCACTCCATCTCCCTGTTGTTGTTGCTTCTTCTTTTCTGTGCAGCCCCTACTTGCTGGCAGTCTCTACTGATATGATCATCAGCTCCTTGATCTCCTTGATCACTTTGTCCAGCTGCTCCAGTGGTTGGCCCTACTCATGCAGTCTCCCTAGCTGCAAAAATTTTCTGCAAATGGGAAGATCATCATGATCTCCCATGCTTTCTTCATCTCCTCCTCCTATGGCACTAAGTGCCCACTCTACTGCAGACTTTAGCTCTGTAGTTTCCCTTTGACTAACCTGTTGTTCAGTCACCTTCTCTGACATCTCAACTTCTACGAGTTCTCTTGCTGACTCTAGATTTTTCAGCCAATCCTCCAGCATCTTCAACTCCATCTCCCATGGAGTGATCAATCTGCCTGCCTGCTCTTTGGATTCTTCTGGTGTTGGCTTCAGTGCTGCAGCTTCCTTCTTTTCGGCTTTCTAGTTGAAAGCATTGAGCCATTCCTCAGAATTATTATTCTCTTCTTCTTCTTGGGCAGCCTCCAAAGTCTGCTCCAATACCTCTCTGACAGTGTCAACTGGCTGTCCTACTTCTGTTGTTGCTGCATCTACAACACAAACTTTTTCCTCCTCTTGGGAAAATGGTAGGAATATTTTGATTCCCCCAACCATTAGAAAAATCCTCAGATCCTCTTCTGTCAGCTTCATCTGTTGATTCAAATCCATCTCTGAGCTCACCTGCTCTGTCAACTCCTCGGGCTGATCCAAACTCACCTCTGATTTTATGAGACTCTCACATAGCCTCAACTGCTCATCCCTGCCCACCTAGCAAATTAGACACTCATTGTTGCCCTCCTGGCAATATATGAGATCCCACAGTGATCTTGATCCATTGCCCTCCTGGAAATCTGAAATTTCCCAGCTGTCCTTGTGACAGTCTGTGAGATCCCTCAGCGATCTCATCTCTTTTCCCACCTAGCAATTTGGAATTTCTTCTCTACCCTCCTGGCAGTGCTTGAGATCTTCAGTTGATCCCAATTCATCCTCTACATCATTGAGACCTCTCCCAGTCTCTGGTTCACACATCTGAACCCTATTCTCTTGCTCTGGTATGTTGAGGTTTTCAACGTGCCCCAACTCCCTTCTCAACAACCTACATTGTCTTCCAGTCATCCTCTGGATTTTATTACCACCACACATGTGGCCTTCAGTAGCCATCCTGCTGTCTATTTTCCCTCCTGGAAAATCTGTTGTCACTCCTGCAAACCTGAGTGCTCCCAGCTTCATCTACAATCTTCATGGTTGTCTATGGATTGTTGCCTACCTGCAAACAATCCTTACAGATTTTCAGCACTCTGTCTCCTTCCTGCTCCTTCTGTCTACAATATACAAATAGAATCCGAGCTCTGATACCAACTGACGCAGACACACACTCTGCCTCGACAGAGTCCCTACGCTAACCTTCCGGTCTTAAGGATCATTCAATCTCTTCCTCGAGCCGAATTTGCTCTTTTGATTCCCTGCTGGAATCTCTGTTAAAATCCCGATCCACAGGTCCTTATCTTTCCTCACGGTCTTCTGCACATGCCCATGAATTTTCCCTGAAATGGAATTTCGGGTTTCGGGGTTTTATAGATTCCCGATGTCACGAACCCCTGTCTTCTCGATCTTTCGAACATCGAAGTACTGAAAATCCGAAACGGCCTTTCTCGCCTTAGCCCCACCTGGCCATGATTTAGTCCATGTGACCGCTCTTCATAAGAATGCAACCCTAATTCCTTCAGGGTTTACCAACACGAGAGCCCGACCTCCCATCCTCTCGACTCCTGAAGTACTGATGTGTGAAATGCCGAAATGGCAATTTCTTGACTTCCTATCTCCTTTCAGGATTTCAGGCTTTCAAATGCCGAAATGCATTGGTCCTCTTGTCCTCGGGATTCTCGATCCTCCGAATCGGGATTTCCCGATTCTCCCAGGCCTTTCCACTTTTTCGTGGTTTTGGATCTTCCATTCTCGAAATGTGTGTTTCTCCTGTCTTCAGGATTCGCGAAATGTCAAATCCTGAAATCCCGAAATGGCACTCCTATCGGGATTTTCTATGAATTCTTGGATTTCTGCCATGCCTCCTCCTATCATGGATGGTCCTTAATCATTTCGCGATTTCGCAAAATCAAATGCCGAAATTCTCTGACATCCTGTCCTCTTGATCCCCGAAGTCCCGACATGCGAAATGCCGACGGACTCTCAATCTCCGCCACGTGTCCCAACCAATGGATGGTCCATATTTGTTCAAGGTTTTCACCCTGGAGATTCTCGATCTCCTGTCCTCGAGACTTCCAAATTCTTGAATGTCGAAGTCCCGATATCTTGACCCCTTTCGAGACTTTCACCCTCCTGTTCATGAAGTTTAAACCTCGTGCAACTCCTGTCAGATCCAACGGCTGACGGGTAATTGGACCAAGATCCGACGGTCCATATTCTTTCTGCTCTGTGTGCTCCCTCTGCTACTTCCTAGATGTGGGAAATCCGACGGTCTAGATCTCTTTCACAGACTAATCAGACGGTTGTTGTGCCTCCTCCTGAGCTTAAGTGCTTTCTTCCCAGACTTGGAAGAATTTCCCAAATTCTTAAGGCCTCGACCTTAGCTCCTTTTCTCTGCGAGCTCCACACTTTGAATCCCACCTGTGCATGTAAGAACATTGTCCCTCCTAAGCTTTTCTTCAAATCCTTGAAGATTTGTGACCTCTGCACTCTTGCAGGGTCTTGCACATGAAAGTGCTATCTCTTCTAAGCTTTTCAAATACTCAGACCCCTAAGGGATTTTATCCTTCTTCTTTCTCCTGCAAACAGAGAATTTGAATGCCCTCCTGGCTATCCTTTACTCAAGAAAACTCTTGTTGAGTGCTCACGGTGTTCAGCAACCCTGTGAAGATCCTTCTTCTTGGACTCTTCCTCAGATCACAGAAATCAAAGAGTTCTTTTCTCCTGTGCCTATCAACACATCTACTCAATGCCCACCTGGCAGAGTATCTTCTCACAGAAATTCCAGCAGTTATGTCCCCTCCTGTGCACCTGCTCAATGCCCTCTTAGCAGGGCTCTCAGAATCCTTAGTGATTCTGACTTCTGTCTAAACTCACAGCAGAGTTCTTCCTCGGCACTTTGTGCCTATGCTCAATGCCCTCCTGGTAGAGCTTCACAGAACTCACATCAGAATTTTTGTCTTCTGTGCACTCCTTGCACCTACTCAATGCCCTCCTAGCAGAGCTCTACAAAACTCAAAGAGAGATTCTATCTGCAACTGTGTTCTTCTCCACAGCCTTGCCTCCTGAGGTATTTAGCAACCTCCATGGTCTTCTTTTGAGTTGATGATTACAGTTCCTGTGCCCACCTGGCATGCCTCTGTCTAAACCCACAGAATTCAAAAATGCACTCTCTGTGCACGACTATCAGAACCCTCAGCGTTTTTTCACACCAGCATGGTATGAATCCTCAAAAACCTTCACCTGAAATCAAACACACTCCTGCAAATGCATGATAACAACATACATTCATAGCATAATAGAACACATACAGACATTCATTCACAACAAAAATACATGCAGGAAAAACTGTTGTTTGTATTAAAATGGAAAATGCCCGTTTTTGTACAAGATGTTCCTAAGCACGGCCTGTAACAAGGTCTTGTCTCCTTCTCAAATTTCTCTTCTCTCTTACAACTACTCTTCAACTCAACTATTACAAAATGAGATCCCCAAAAAGATCTTTTACCTGAGGGGGCTCTTAGAGCTCTTCCCTCCTATCTACCTACCCTATTCAATTACATTGAATGGGTTGTCTAGTCTAGGATCGGATCTAGATCTTAGCCTTTCAAATATTAAAGGCCTATCTATTCACAGCCTGCACAAAGGCACGGCTTCACGGCTCAACAGCCTAAGTCATTAATTTACATTCATTCAAATTTTAAATGAGGGT
>CBVK0100688727.1:0-10003 GCA_900067695.1 Picea abies | reverse complement strand
ATGTGGACCCTTAAAGAACTCCCTTTCAACAACACTATATGATGTATTAATTTGTTGTATCAACTCAAGGGTCCAACTCCTCGGAACAAAAGTAACTCCTCAGAAAAAAAGTGAGGAATGTTCCATTCTTTTTAGCTACCCTTTGTAACCACTCAACCAAAACTATCAGGAATTCAACAAAGAAAATCTCATGTAAGTTTGTAAATACATACCTTGTAACCACTTCTTTGAGTTGATCCACGGGTTCTTATTCCGATCTTTGTAAAATGTGTTCTCCTTTATCTCTAACCAATGTCCAATCTCTTCCTTAGTCAGCCTACACATTCCCCTTAGTCGTAGATCCTGGTCTCGACAACGAAACCATTTTTTGGTGCACAGTGGGTAGACCCAGGGTTCAACATGAATTCACCAACAAAAAAGAGGCTTATTATCTGAAATTATCTCTTTCTCAAGGCGTTGAGTACTTTTTCTGAGGATTTTCTATGTTGTATTGATATTTGGTTCTTAACACAGCCACAATCCCTTTCCTACTGTACCAAAATATTTTTCCATTTCTCAACACTCCAATCTCTTCTTTCGTCACATATTCTTATTCTATTTGTTCTTTCCTGCATCCCTCTTCTTCATACACTCAAACCATCCCATGGTCAACCCCCAATCCCCTTATGCGTGTGAAGGAGACTAACTGCTAGGGTTATCCGATTCCATCTTCATAACCCCTTTATCACACAACAACATCTTGATCCAAGTAGACATTGATTTCAAATATCTTCTGTGTGGAAATTTAAATAAATTTCTTTGAACAACACTATATAATTGGGTACAATCTATAGAAAACTCAGTAATATAAACCCCCAATACACAATCCATCCAGAAATCGACTACACATGAGATCTGATTACTTATGGTATTAACTTGCTGAATCAACTCAAGGTTCTAATTCCTTGGAACAACATTATGCTTGTTCCTTTATTTTAAGCTAACCTCTGTAATCACTCAACCAATACTATCGAGAAATCAACAAGGAAAATCTCATGTAAGTCTTTAAATACATACCTCTATAGCCACTTCTCTGAGTTGATCCTTGGGTTCTTATTTTCATATCTGGAAAAATTGTTCTCCTTTACCTCTAACCACTGTCTGATGTCTTCCTTAGTCGGTATCCACATTCCACTTAGTTGCAAATCACAGTCCTAAAAACAAAACCATTTGTTGGTGCACAGTGGGTAGACCCAGGGTTCAACATGAATTCACCAACAAAACTCTCAGATACCGTCCCTTTCAGTATCACCTGTAATTAGGTGAAGTCTCACCTGAGGTATCTATGGGAACTACAGGAACCAGGTTTCCATAGTGATGAAGGGATGGGAGGCAGTCCAAACAACCATTCTACTTAACATTCGTTCATTATTCCTTATATCATGTGCGCAGAAACATTATAGCATATGACATATTCATAGCAATAGAAACTATATGATATGCACGCAATAAACAGAACATCAAACACATAATCACACATGGACACCATAATTAGTGTGGTTAACCCAAGATGGGATACATCCACAGTGACTATATTCTTATTATGTTATTTATAACATCCATTACAAAACATGTGCACTACACTCATACATGAGGTCTCATACAAAATTCCCTTGTTTTTCTCCTATCTTTCCGTCGTGAAGGTCCTATCTTTTTGTTGCTCTTCGCTACTTACTTACTTTTTGAATACTACTCCATACTGACTCACTGGATACTCGCTCACTGAATGGCTACTCTTTATCCCAAAAAACATTACATATTTATACAATTACAATGTGGCTTAGCCCATATCGATGGACCGAAAATGCCTAACGGATCCCAATGATCTTCCTTCCTTTGTGCAGGCTGATCCCTGAAGGCTAAAAGTGCACCAATTGTCTTTCCTTCTTTTGCGCGCGCTGCGTAATTCCCAAAATTTGTCCCAAAATCCTGTCCCAACACCAAACTAGTCTCCATAGTGGGTGAAGCACACTATGGAAAAAATATATGATAACCCACGAACACTAAAAGAGAAATTCAAATTTTAATTGCGCATTATACATTAAATTATAAACATTCTTGTTGTCCTTATTCTCTCATCATTACGATAGGGATAAGGAAATTTTTTTGTAAATGAAAGGTCATGGGGGAAGGCAGAAGGCCAAGAGTCACATTGAACTTAAGTAAATACAAGGATTGTATACAAAAAGGGGGATTTTTGGCTCTTCAAGAATTGTACATTTTCTCAACTACTTTGGGAATACAATGTTAACTAAAATTGAGAAGCCCTCATTAGAGCATTCATGTACTATTGCACAAAATTTTAATGAGGAGAAGCATTTTTTGCCAAGCTATTTTCGAAAGAGCTATGATTCTCACCTTGGACATTTTATAGACTATTCCTTTGTGTTTTTCTTAGCACTCAAGTTGTGTAAGGATGTACTTCATATTGTAGACTAGTCTTATGTATGATGGTTGAATTCATATTTCTGTTCTTCAGAGAATGTTTGTCTAAATTTGTGGGCATAGAACTGTAAATGATTTTTTAAATGCTAGACTACTATGTGTTTACAGTTATTTATTTATGTTCTTGTCTTTTCTTTGTGTGAACTATTTGTCGAGTCCCTGGTAGGAGCATGGTTGGTTCTATGTTTACTTCCTAGTTACATTAGTTTCATCTTGTTGCATGTATCTTAGATTAGCTGCATTTCATTTTGTAGCTTAGGAAACCTTCATCACTGGATTGAGCCGCGACAGGTAAAACTCAAACCAGAAATGGCTGCCAGGACAAAATCCAAATGGGTTCCATATTCCAAACGATGAGAGTTCTAATTGGGATTTGTTATCAGGAGTAACCCCTGCTGTTGACAAAGGGAATTTTTTCTTGCATCAACATGTCCATATTAAAATAATATACTAAATATTCCATTTGCAAGGATTTTGTGCATGTTTGATGAGCCTAAAAGTATCATTAAGGCCCCAAGATGCTAATATTCCTCCTTGGACAATGGTCAAGGCACCAATACTAGTCTCGAATGTGACAAACTTCATAATGGATTCCATATAACACTTTTGGGCTAAAGATTCCATTTCGAGGGATTTTTTGGTGTTTCAAGACCCTATGCATGGTCCATGAACCATAAAAGAATATTTTAGTCCCTAACATGTTGGATTTTATGATTTGACCATGCACAATGCCTTGAGATATGCATTTGGTGTTGAAAACCTTGTAATGATTCCCACATGACCATGGTCAAAGACCTAAGACCCATCCCTGGTGGACAAAATATCCTAATGGTGCTCAAATCCCACTTGGAGGATAAGGATTCACTCTAAAGAGTGAGTGTAGTGGCTTAAGACCTACATTTTCCCCATGAGAAATATAATCTTAATTTAGGTCATATGGCCCTTTTTCTATGCACAATAACCATTGTCAAGACCCAAGATCCATTCCTAGTAGAAAAAACCTTCTATTGGTGTCCATATCCCACTTTGAGGCCAAATTTTTCTTTAAGAGGGCCCATGTGGTGCTTTGAGGCCATCTTCAAGGACCATATACTTAGAATATTTATATAGGACTTTGATACACTTTATTTTTTCCCCTTAACATGGTCATGACCTAGAGACCCATCTGTGGTGCACAAAACTTTCTAGTGGCACTCATATCCCAATCAGAGTCCATATATCCCTTCTAGACAGTTTGTGTAGTGATTCAAGGACTCTTTCATAAATCATGATCTTTAAAAGATTCATTTAGGTTCTAATACCCTTTCTATTCTCTCATGACCATGATAAAGGTCCCAATATGCATCCCTTCTATCAAAAACCTCCTAATGATTCCCATATCCCATTTGAACGCTAATGATTCCATCTATAAGGTATATTTGGTGGTTTAAGGCATAATTATTGGATTATGAACCTTAAAAAAAATAATTTAGACCCTAAAAAATGTTTTTTTCTCAACTGACCATGGTTAAGGCTCCAAGATCCATCTTTGGTATGCAAATTCACTCAATGAATCTCATATCTCACTAAGAGGACAAATACCCCTTTTAAAGGTTCTATGTGGTAGTTTGAGGCCTAGTTCAAGGAATAGATCCCTAGAGTCTTCATTAGAGTCCAAAGGATTTTAATTTCCTCATGTGACCACAGTTTAAGCATATTACCCATGCCTTATGTGTAAAACCTTCTAATGGTACATGTTGGTCCTAAGGTCTGCACTTGACTGCTAAGGGAAGAGCTAGGCCACCGAAGTTGTTGGAAATATTGGTTTTTTATGAATTAAGTTTGTATGTTTTGATGGTCAGTTGATAGATGGGTTCACGGATAGGGGTCTAGTTGGGTTGTACAACACCATCAACTGCAAGGTTTTTCTTAAATGGTGGCATGCATTTTGGTAAACAGATAAAGACATAAAGATAAAATAGAGGGAATACTAACAATCATACCTTTTTTCACTTGTAGTATAAAATTTTAGGCTTGAAATAATATTTCATATCCAAAACATGTACCTGGACACAAATCATCCAAACGGGTTGTATGACAATAAATAATTTACTGAACAATAGCTGAAATCAGGTTGTATTCCAATAAATAGTTCATTGAGACAATAGCTTAAAGGAAAAGAAACAATGCTTAACATACATTTCAATTTGCATTCGGATAAGATAACAAGAAAAACAAGAATTGAAAAAAATCAGTTTGTCACCAGAAATTATATTCACCAGGTGGAAGAACTTAACAGTTTGATACTTCAAAGCACGGCCAAATCCTGACGCTTGATACCCCCAAAAACTGAACCCTTTTACATTCATATATTCATGTATTTATGCTCATCAAGAGAGGGTTTGAATACCTCTATCAAATCTTATTTCTAGAGTTCTACTTCACATTACATTTAGATCTTGTAGATACAAACTTCACTGTTACTTCCTAATTACAACCTCTAAACATTTATTTAAACTGAGTGGAGTTTAGTTCAAGTGTCAGTTCATAGGGATCCCCATCACTTTGAAGTTAACCAAAAATATTGTGCTTATCAAAAATAATAATTTATTACAAGTGGCAGTAGTACCTCTAACTAAACTAAAAAAGATTCTATCAATGCAACTGGAACTATTGTTGATAACTGAAGTGGAAGAGATGCATAACAAGAGTCTTGATAAGTTGTAATTGGATGTTGACTCTGCATTGATGCCCATGCACACTAATAACTGGAGACAAACCCTGAATAGTGGTAGACCAAGATGGCATCGGCTTCAAATTCCTTTTTTCTTTGATAGTAGTAGACATTTAAATAATCTCCCTCAAGAACATGCAGGTTTTCTGGTGTTTCTTTTGTAGCTTCTGATATTTTTTCTGTATCTTTGTGTGTTGCAGCTTAAGAGCCTAGTTTTTTTATTGTAGATTCTGGATTTGTTGCCTCATGTTATCATTTTTTTGCTTCAGATCTTGCACCTGATGGTTGTTCTCATCCATGTCCCTATCAGATTCAATGTTTTTCTTGATTTATTCCATTACTTTGCTTCTAGTTTTTAGCCCATGCTCTTCCTCAACAACAAGTTTATTGAGGTCTATGGAAATCTTGGATTTCCTTTGTCTCATTTCATATATAGGAATTTTCTTAGGTTTTTTATTGGTGGTGTCTCTCACATATTCATGCACCATCAACATTTTCCATTTTATCTCTAGTTTGATATCCTATGGAACTTGCTCAGGGGCCTCCTCTGCATCTGGGCTTATGTCATCAAAATCTTGCTTAGGGTCTGGACCAGTTTCCACCAAATTTTGTTCCTATTCTGGATCAACAATGTACTCTTTTTTCACAACAACATATTTTTCTCTCGAGCTCTCCCCTTCACTGCATTTCTTCCTAGTCTTGTCCCTTGTCATCCCCTTCAATATATGTATGGAAATCTCCTCCATGTTGGAAAATTCAAAGAAGACTTCTTTAGTATTCTAATCTTCAATCACTATGGGATTTTTCTCCTTTAAGTATGGATTAATAAATTCCTTGGAGTTCAAACTTAATTGGTTTGTGAGCCTGGTATTTTTGTTGGGTTTGCTAGGTATTTTAGGGACCTAGCTTCCTTTCTCTTTTTGCTTTGTTTGGACCCAAGGGAATCTTTAATCTGGGTGTCTAATGACACAAATTCTACTCTGGAAATATCAGGACTGACCTACTTAATCCTCCTCTATCTGCTTGTTTTCAACTTGGGAATTTTGTCTTCTTGCATAGTAGTGGGCATAGGTTTATCCTTAATATGTTCAGGAGATGATTGGCCTGCTGGGCTTGTATGTTTTTCTTCCTTTCAGATATAGTTCCTGACATATACCTTACAACTTTCCCTTTCCCTCTATTTCAATGTAGAGGACCTCAAATGTCTTCGAGGAATTTCCTCCCTTGGTGGAGTAATTGATCTTGATTTCTCTCATCGGGTCCTCTCTTTTTTAGGTAAGGTATTCTCCTTGGCTCCCTGGGTGTATTTGGATGCAATCCTAGGTTCAGGAGAAACCCTAGCTTCCTGGGAAGCCTCATCCTGGTGTTCTTTAGGTTGCTGATTAACTTCACGTTCTTCATGTAACCCTAAAGACACTATAAAATCGGTCCAAGACATGTCCAAATAACTTAAATCAAAGGTAAACAATATTTTAATAAACCCATAGTGATAGGGGCTTCTATGAGCATATTTTGGGTAATTCTGGATTCTCTTAGATATATTAGTTAGGATTTTAAGCAAACAGAAGGGGAGGTTTAGTTCCTTGTCATCGTTTAAATGCATGAGGACTATAATGTGATAACAATGAACGATTGATAATTTACCTTCTCCCATGATATATATTTGAATTGCAGACATAATGCCCCTCCACTCTTATTTATTCCAAAGGATTGGGATGCCCTGGCTCTAATTAGGGTTTTGATGTTCTTCCACCAGAAACTTATTGCAAACTTCAACTGACAATTTACCTTTTTTAAAACATCTCTCAGCACTGATCGGGAGAGCGCATTCCCTAGTGATGAAGTGATCTCTAATATGGATGGTTATTTCCTAGATATTTGATCCAGATGGATGTCAGTGGCCTCCCACCTATTCCAACTGGTTCATTTTGGAATTTTTCCAGTTTGATAGTTTTTTCCCTAGTTTTCGGGTCCCTGACTTGTGGGGCCGTTTTAAGGCCCTAAACAACATTTTGTAGGGCTCGCCACAATCAAAATGAACTTTGATATAAACTAGAAAAATATGTATTCCTTGGATAGACCTTTCCAACGTGTTATTGTGCGCCTAAAACGAAGATCATATGCAAAAGTTATGACCCCGAGAAATTGATGTACTAACTTACCCAAATGGGGCTCACATGACTTTTGGTGCTTCATCTCCCAGGGTTAGGTTTTTTGGATGTCTAGGTTTTTTGACATTCCTGTTTATTGTAAAAATTCCTTCAGAGCCTCATTGTAATCATCTTCTTGCGAATGAGAGCGATCATCACATATCTTCTCAGAGATAAGCTGCCACCATTCTAGCAAGATTATTTCCACTGCATTTCACAGTTTCAACTTATTTCCTTATTGAATAGAAATCGATTTTACTGTATATCTGTTATTCTGTGTTAATAATATTTTGATAATAATATGTATTCATTTCATTCTACAAATATATTCTAGATCAGTGGTATCAGAGTGGTCTTCTCCGTGTTGTTCTTAATGCATGTCCCCAACGAGGTCAGGGTACAAAGAATTGGGTCTCAAGCTTGTTTCTCTTGAGGATAGAAGCACTCACATGCCAAAACGACCTCTCATGGTAGAAGAAAAGAAAGAAAATGGGACATGAGATCCCTTCAAAATGTTTCTCAAGGAAGCCCTCATACAATAGAAGAACGAGATGATGGATAGTTTTGCGCAAATCCTTTGACAACTACCAACAGGCGACACATCTTCCTCAAACAGAGGCGGCGCCCACTTCAAGGTACAAATCAACTTTGATATTCCTATATTTGAAGGTCATATAGATGAAGATGTAGTAGACAAATGGTTGAATCTCCTATAAGGGTATTTCTCTATCTATAACTTCTTGAATAGAGAAAAGAATAATTTTGCGCTCCTCAAAGTCGTCCCCCATGTCAAATATTGGTGGGAAACTTTCTGTGAGCAAAAGGAAACAAAGGAACCCTCATTATTTATAGTCGCAGTCACCTGAGAGTCCTTCAAGGATGCTATTAAGGAAAAATACTATGAAGTTATGACAACCTGTACACAAAATGGACCACGCTATGGTAGGAAAGAGACCAAGCAAAGCCCGATTTCACAAATATCTTCCATACCTTGCGCACCAAGCTGGGTATCAAATATTCTAAGAGACATCTAGTGCTCAAGTATTGCGACGGTATACATAGATAGATCCAGGCCAAAATGGAGTTTCTGGATATCTCATCCTTGGGCACGACCTACCGATATGTCGTCAAAATCGAGCAAAAGCTCAAATGCAATCATCAATAAATAACATAAAGTAAAATGCACCTCCTAAAGACCTAGTTTGCATAGGTCTGCAAACATCAGCATGCACAAGATCTAACACATCTCTCTTTTTCCTCATGCTAGGTGGAGAGAAGCACAGGTGCCTAGGAGTTCAGCCCTTGTATTTGTGCCCGGGCCACAGTTGAAAGTTCAATTGTAGAAATTGTGTTTATTTATTCTTATTATTCCTCCTGCCCCACTTAGATTTCCACTGCATTGCGTTGCACCATCAAACCAGCCTGTAGTTATGTCCTCTAAGATGTATAGATTGATGAGAATCTTTTTTACTCCAATAATCAGATGAGTGTCTTTCCAAAACTGAAATAAACCAATGATTTTGTGATTTTGTATGCAATAGTATTTACATTATAAGAAATATTTTCAAAGATTAAGTTGTTCCTAGTCAGCCAAATAAACCAATTGATCAAAAGCGGAAGAAGATTAAAAGTATGTTCCTATGGAATCCAATGTGCAAGACTATCAGGTAAAGTAGCGCCATTCACGTGGCTATCCAACCTGAGAGCACATAATAAGGCATGTTACATTGAATTTTGTAAACGGATGCGTGCTTGTCACCCTTTGACCTTTATAAAATCCATATCTTATTCCAACGGAATATCACAATTTGGCACGCTTAGGCATCTTGTTTTCGATAACTTCGAAATTATATCGTGAATCTGATTCCATTGAATGTTACATTGAACCTTGAAAAAGGATGTTGCTTGTGCCCTTTGACTTTTATAAATTTCATATCTTATTCAAACAGAATATCACAATGTGTCACGCTTACGTGGCATCGTGTTTTCGATAACTTTGAAATTATATCGTGAATTTCTTGATAGTGAGACCAACACGATTGCATTGATTTTAGTAATGTGAATGTAAGAATTACCTTAGTTTGATGAACACGAAGGGAGTGACAATAACTTTTATATATTATGGAGTATAATTAATAATGATAATAAAATACTATATGTAGGAAGTGAACATAACTTTTATATATTATAGAGTATTTTTAAATAATGATAATGAAATATATATGTAATTAATTTTTTTTTTCAAGGTCATGATTAAGTTATATCAAATTGGTATATGAGACTCTTTATTTGTGGGATAAGGGATTCTCTCTTTTATGATTTGACTAGTAAAGTTTACCAAGATATACATACCCTACTCCTCTCTAGTAAAGTCTATAGCCCTTATCTTAAAAGATTCACCCATCTAAACCATGCCAACCAAAACACAAATCAAAGATTAAAATTGATAGTTTTTAGTTTTAAATAGTAGTAATAAAATACTATACTAAAAGATTCATTTATTTAAATAAAATTAACCAAAAACATAAATAAAAAAATAATTTTATCTTTTATTTTAACCATAGTGATAATGATAATGATGATTTATATTCACCAAGATGGAATTGGTCTATAAGATCTTGAGAGAGTTAAGAGGGTAAGGGATTACTTGCAATTC
>CBVK0100688715.1:0-11603 GCA_900067695.1 Picea abies | reverse complement strand
ACATGTGTAATAACTTCTCTCCTGGAACACTGATTTTTTAGGTATTCACGAGCCCAGAAATCCTCTATCTCATGATCTGAACATCGATCATCGATCTTGAATGGATCGATCGAGATCATATGACTACCCTTTCGATTTCTTAGTTTTCTAGAAATCAAACGACCAACATTCTTGTTCCTGAAACCTAAATCCGTTCTTTGTGGTTTCTTTCCTTTACGGAAATTATTGACAACATGATTATTGTTAATGTTTAAACTAGAATCTTTCATAGGCATAGGAGGATCCTTTTCATTTAATTCGAAAATCACTTGTTCAAGAGATCTTCTAGGCAAAAACCTACATGATAATTCTTTATCCACAAGGGTTTCATTAACAAAAGAAACTGGTCCAATAAATTTTGGGCCATCAATTGAATTAACGAACTGGCTTTCAACTACTGGTTTATCCGAGTTAGGGTTTGCAGCTAAAAGAGGGTTGGTTGTAGTGTCGGCTTGGGTGAAGCCATTTCTTATCAAAAAGGCTTCCCAATTGTCACCTATCTTTGATAGGTGATAAACCAACAAGATTTTAACGATTCCGTGGTGAAACAGACTCGAATTGATACCTTTTCGCTTATAATGCTTATACATTTTGTAAAGACTCATCAACAGGTAAAAAGGCATATCCAACTCAAACAATATAAAATTCATAAGAAAATGGATTTGGTACAGAAAAAGAAGCCCATATCAACCTTCACATGTAACAAATTTCTTCAAAATTAAAAGGAGACTATTCCATGTAGGTTTTAACAGAGCGATAGGAATACCTTTTACATAGCAAGTGGTTTTACGGGAAGCCATGAATAAAATCCATGGAACATATTCTATGTTAGCATTCTTAAACCACCTCTTTCCTTTACATGGGAGTCATGTCACCTTGCTCACAAAATCCTGTGTTAATTCCAAATGTATATCCCCAATATTGGCTCTGAAGCCGTCAAAAGTTTGTGCAAAATATTTTGCAACCTAGAGATTATAGCCCTCGAACTTCTTAAGGAATACATCCCACCCATGATCCTTTAGGTCGTCAATAGCGTCATCATGGGATAACAATAATTGGCATCTATTCGGCTCGATACGAACCACAGGTGTCATTACCACTGCAACAAGGATGCAACAGATATCAGAAGGGATAGGTTTTGGTTTCCAATGGATGAGCAACAGAGACAGGTCTAAACAGGATGTAATAAAACAAAAATCACATAGTCTGGGGGCTATCATAACTCGGACAGGAGAATTAGGGAAAATGAAATCCAAAAGGTTCGTAAGACTCCAAGCCATTTCTCACGATAATTTCCAAACCCTACAGGGTACAAAGCCCCATATGCATCTTGAATGGTCTCATTAATGTTTCAGGCAAGAAAGGTAAGACAAAAATGTGAGTACAGAATGCATGTATTCATTTGCATGAATGTTGATATCACAATCGAACTCATGAGAATAATATCAATAGTTAACCAAATTTCTTGTGCATTCAAAATTTTTCATAATGAACTATAGAACCAATGAATTAATAATAACCATAATACACAAATTTTGATAGTGAATTGATCAACCATTTCATAAGATTTGAATTTTAATGATATATGGATGAGTTTTAAAACAATATTTATAAGGTAAAAAGATTATGAAACAAAGCTAATTTTTATGTTTAAATTCATGCTTACAGTCATGAATTAAAAGTAAAACAAACAAAAACAAAAAAACTCAATAAGATAAGCTTTAATCCAATCATCGCTTCAAAACTCGGAAACATAAACATTTACAAATGGGAGGTGATGGCAACTACAGAAAGGTGTAAACTCTTTAAATCATGATAAGTATAGAAAATCATGTGTGGCTGCTAACAGGTACATAAATTTGACATCCCTTCTCGAAGATTATTTTTAGTTGCAAGGTTGAAATATCTTTGATAGATATTTCCCTTGGAATACCCTAAACTTTTATGAATTTTCCTTCCTCATCCAAACAAGTGAATTCCTTCTTGTATGAATCCAGAGAACATGATGCATATCCAACCAATCCATACCAATTAGGAAATCATGTGAACCCAATGGTATGATGTTCAAATATTTCTTTCTACCTAGTCCTTTCATGTCCTTTGGAAAATCCTTAACCAACTCATTGATTCTTCTTTTATCTCATGTTTCTATATGAACCAACCAATATTTCCCATTCTTTATTCTTTTCAAATGAAATATCTCAAAAATATTAGGACCAATGTAACTATGGATAGCTCTTGAATCAATTAAAATAGTTTTAGGTTGATCATTAATATTACCTTCCACTTCAATCATATGAGATTTAAATTCATATTTATTATTGTCCAAGGATGCATATATCCTTGAAATGCTTCTTCTCATGTTTTCAACTATATCATCCTATTGTAAATTGTGAAATATATTATCTTTTTCCTTTGTGAGGGAAGTCTCAATACATGTGATCTCCCTCACAGCCCAAACATTTAATAAGTTGTTTCCTTGGCCCTTTTCCCAATGTTTTCATCATTCTTGGTTCATTTTGAGATAGTTTTCCTTGAGAACTATTTATGAAGAATGGTGGCTTGTATCCTTTCTTTATTTGATCCATATTACCTTTCTTCTTGTCAACCCAATCTATCTGAAAATTTATTCCTTCATTACAATGATCATAAAGGAATTTGGAACTCCTTATTTCTTCCTCCAATGTCTTGGGATCATCATATTGTATCTTACAACTAAATATTTTAGGTATCCTACTCAAGAACCTTTGAATATTGACCTGCTCATCCTGGATGAAGTCAAAATACCTCAAAAAATCCAAGAATATTCTCTCATATTCATCCATGGTCATGATCCCAAACTTGAGTTCAAATAATCCATTCATATTCCTATCATAATAGAATTTGGACAAGTATTTATTTTGAAAATACTTTTTGAACTACCTCCAAGTGATCTTGTTATCATCAATTTGCTTTACTTGCACAAGTTGGTCCCACCACATTGATGATTTTCTCGTTAGCTGGTAAATTGTAATTCTTCCTTCTTCCTGTGAGGAATAAATGTGCAATTGTAAGTACTTTCTCATCCCCAATATCCAAGCCTATGCATTCTCATCCTTCCTATGTTCACCATCAAAGGTAGGAGGCTTGATATTTCTCATATCCCCTTGTAGTTCATCGACTCCATACCTCCTCTTATGGTTTCTAATAGGAGATAATGTTGGAATACATTCTACTCTTCCAACTGAGTGTCTTGGTGAGTGATGGGGATGTCTACTAGCACTTATAGGTTCTTCATTTTTTATATGAGATATGTTATCCTTTGACTTACTTGAATGTATCTGCTTATCCACCTTCTTCTCTACCACTTCCAAGCTCTACAACAACTTGATCTTGAAGCCATTATGTTTCTCCTAATATTTCATAAGCCTCACATTATCATATTTGTATCTCATAACATCTATTTGAAGACTCTTTTATTACCTCTAACTAATTTATTCTTTCCTCCTTGCCTTCTCCATTCCCATTTGACTCAATCCCTGCATTACCCATGTTAACATACAACACCCTGATTTCATCCTCATGGTTGTAGGTTACTTGTGCATCCTCCATGTATCTAGTATCCTTAATGATTTTGATATATTATATTTGTTCCCTTAATTATGCAAAATGTGCATGCAATGGGATTTGTTAGACAAAATAATTCAACAATTCCCTAAATTATGCACAATTATTCCCTTTAAGTGAACCAAAAATATTATTTTTGATGAAGTTAATTCAAAACACCCATTACTTTAGAATATTGACAGAATCCCAATTTTGTTTCTTCATGCCTATATTTTGAACAATCTGTCCAATTTTCACCTTCATCTAGGATCCAAGATGCTAGTTATAGTCTGTCAAAGTTTTTATTGTTTTCCCCTTTTACAATTAAATTCTAGATGAGTATTCTCTCTTATCATGTACATTGTTAGGTGCCCAGATTCCCAATATGGATCCATGGATGTATTTTATGATTCATGATTTTTCCATATACTTCTCTTGTGCCCCAAATTGACTTATGAGTAGGGAGTTATGCCCTCTAGAAGTAAACCGATACTTAAATTTTACCTTACATTGTTTCCACTAAAACTTTCCCATACGAGCTCTCTATTTTGATCATAATAGCTTGTTGGAAAGATACATTCAATATATTTTATTTAAATTGCAAAAACTATATATGGTTCCTTTGAAACTTACACTCTCAAAAATTATAACTGTTAAAAACATTGTTTGGGCCCTCAAAAATTCCTTGTAAGATTATGACCTGCAAAACACTATAATATTCCAGGAAATTTGACAATTTTCTTCTGACATCGATATTGATGTGGTGTTATAGGTCCACCTTGCACCATGAGGGGATACCAAGTCACCTCCTTGTCCACCCTGTCCCTGTCTTATCATCCTTTGACCCCTTCTTCCTTCTCTCTTTCTTCTTTCCTTCTTCTCTTTCCTCTTTCTTACCTTACCTTTATCACATTTTATAGTTAATAAAAAAAAAGTATTTACAAGACCCCCCATACTAGTTGTCCACCTAGCACACCTATGACTTTAGATAGGACAAGGGTTACACCTTGTCTTCCATTTATCCACGTGGTTCTCCTTCATTGGTCACAGGGATGGTAAGTTCCCATCTCACACCCCTTTTCCTTAGGTGCATGAACTTGTCCCCACCCCATATAAAAAGGTGGAAGTTGGGGAATGATTGATTGCATATGATGCATTTCACTTCATCAACTTATGTCAGGGTTAAAAAATGTTAATTTTCACATGCAAATCTATGTGACTAATTTCATATATGAAAATTGCTTCCTAATCATCTAATTATCATTGAACAAATTTACACTAAAATTCTTGACTGAAAACATATGCATCAAAATCAACAAGATCATAGATGAATCATCAAAACAGAAGAGAAAAAATAATTATGTTTTGTAAATTTATCCAATCCTTCAAATTTGAGGAAAAAAACTAGTCCTCTCAACCAATAAAATATCATCAAAATTGAGGGCAACCTTGTCCTTCCAAAACAAGAGAATCTGAGGACAACCTTGTCCTTCAAAAACAACAGAATCTGAGGAAAACCTTGTCCTTCCAATATAAAATAGAAAACCAAACCTCAACCATATTCTGGAAATATCCTCTACTCACAAATCTATTGTAGACCACATGTATGACCTGTTGATGTCACCTGTCAGCGTGTATAGATCTGTACCTTCCCAAAAAACTAGATATATGATTCACCAATTGGAATCCTACATATAACATATGTGGTTTTCTATCCTACAAACCGTGTATACCATATACATGATTCATCCTTCTACAACCTAGGTATATATGCACTTCACCTATCTGCAAACCCCATATGAGTAAAACAAATTGGTATAGTCACCTATGTACACTTCACTCTCTACCACCTTCTTTCTCCTAGGCCAGATTCTCCAACTTGCAGAACTTCCTAGCTAAGATAACTAATCCTCCTTGAGACAAGTAGATACTCACTTATGCCAACTACATTCTTACATAATGATGATCTAATATCAAAATGAAATCTCTCATTTATATAGGATTCCAATGAGTGTGTTTAGGATCCCTTCCTAAACTCAACAATTAATTAGAATATTTTAATCCTGTTTAGGATCCCTTCCTAAACTCAACAATTAATTAGAATATTTTAATCCTCTTTGTGGGTGTGGAACCCTGTTGACGGTTGAAATCGATCGTCCATCAACTGAGAGAGTGGAACCGGTCCGGGGTTATCTAATAACCCAAGACGTTTGGAATGAACCACCCTGACGGGTTTAGCGGCTCTATTAGCCGATCTAAGGTCCTAAGAAAACAAAAACAAAAACTATTCTAAACTAACTAATCTAACTAAAACTAAATAAAACAAACTAAACTAACTAACAATAAATAAAACTAACTAATAAACTAATCTAATTAAAAGTAACTACTAAACAAACTAACTAAAACTAATTATCAAAACAAACTAAACTAAATCTAACTATTCTATAAATAAAATCTACTAACTAATACTATACTACCGACTGAAATATAACTTATTCACAAAATGTACAATATCCACAATTTACAGATTTAAATAAAACCTGCAAAACTCATTAATATCCTGCCCTAAGACAAAGGAAGATGTTTTTGCTGATTTTATAATTTTATGAACAGAAATAAAACAGAAAACTAACTAAACTAAATCACTAATCTAAACTACAAATATATCTAACTTAAAAAACTAATAAATATACTAAATAAATAAATAACAAGTTGACCTGGAAACGCTCCAGGTTTGTCTTGTGTATGATGACTGTGCTAGCAGATCGGAGGAAGGAAACTCACACCGAATAATCCAGAAGCTTCTCGTAAATGATAGTTGCAATGCTCTTTAAGTTTGTTTACAGGATAAACAAGACATAAAAATCACAACAATCATATGATTTATAAATCTCTACAATTAGATAAACCTGTATGCAAAGACTTATACAAAATAATTCAATCAATGAAGAAGAGAATTCTATCATTAATAAACTGAATCAAGTAATTGTTGTGTTTTTAAGTACTGGAAGAAATCAGATATGGATGGAACATTAATTAATTCATATCATTCTGCAAAAGACTATGATAGCTAAAGTAGTCAATAATCTAATGCAAATTGATAAACATAAACATGAAACAAAAGATTGATATTATGAAAGCGAAAGCTGTAGCAGAACATCAACTTCTGTCTCGGTTTGTATTAGATATCCATAATCCTGATTCTCCCACAAGCGAGGATGATCCTTATTACACAAAATAATAAGTATTTAAAGGTTTTCCACAGGGTAAAACCTCCCTGTGGAAGTTATAAAACTATTTAGATAAAATCTAGGAAGATATCCCAAAGTTGACTAAACTAAAATAAAACTAAAACATCCAAATATCCTCTAGGCTATCCATCAAATCCCATGTAATTAGAATTCACTTGAAAAGGACCAAAAATGAACAAGTTAGAAGGATCTTTTATTAATAAGATGATAAAAAATCTAATTTTATAGACTAGCTACAGAATCATCTGATTCTGTAGCTGGTCTAAATAAGGTACAAAATCATCATTAAAATCAATTAAAAAATCTTTTAAAAGATTTCAATTTAATTAAAATCCAATTGCTATTTGAAAACGAATCATTTAATTTGAACTTGTTATACCATTTGAAATCAAATAGAATCATAATCACTCAAATGACTATAGAGATAGGCATACTATGTTTAGTTTGTTACCACAAAGTCGGGTGAGAAGATATATGTGGAACAACAATGCAATCGTCTCATAACAAATCGAATTCAACATAATCAAAACAAGTCGCAAGCAACTATCATGCTACCTTATCAACAGGAAGTATGAATTAGACAAGATCATTTTCAAATTTGTTATAACTGTGTTGATATGGCAAACGATTCATGCCATGAATAGATCAATTCAAAGTGGTGCGAAAATCAATTCAAATAAAAATCGTAATAGGATCGCTTGATTAGCAACAGAATTTGTAATTTGTTATTGCAAATTGGGCAAACAAGATTGATTGTCTTTGATCGAAATTGTTCCAATCAAACGAATTATAACTGGGTTTGACTAATTCGTTTTACAAATCGAGAACCAGACAGAGCAGTAATCATAATCAGAATCCAATTCCTAAAAATGATCGAACAACAATCCAATCAATTGAATCAATCGGTTGGGTTTAGCATAGTCATTGCAAATCATAATCGTTTCATGATTCAGGTGTATTTGCACAGGTTTAATGAGATCATTGTTTTTTATAAAAACAGAGTAGTTCTTTCCAAATTAAATTGAACAGAGTGGTACTCATGATACAGCATATCGTAACAACTACACTCTCGAAATCATTTACCAATCACAGCATACGAATCATAATGAGATCAAATGCAACATGATCATATTCTAATTTGGGCATGGAAAACTTCCTATTTGGAGTGGATACAAAAAGAATTGACTTGAAAACACACCATTAATTTAGTCACTTCAATCAGACAAACTTAGCAAATGAAATCCAAATGAAAACCATTCAAATGCAATAAAAATCTATGAGCAAATCGTATATCAAATCAAAATTCCTTTTATTTTTAGCAAAACGAAACTATGTACGGGATGATCACCGAATGACAGAGGTGTTTGGATGAGAGACTGAGCTATTTAAAAACAGAATTCAAATCATTTTATTAACCTTGATTATTCACAAAAAATGATATCAAATTTTCATACCTGTATAGTGACAAGACAGATTGATTATGCCAATTTGGAGTTGACAATGGCTGTGGATGATTCAACGTTTTTGAAAAGGATGGAGCTTATCGTCTTCTTCTTCTTATCAGTTGCTAGGAGCTTGTCTCTTTGACTGGTTAACACTACAATTTGATCTTCCAACGATTGAATTTTTGATTGGAGTATGGGAACATCAATGTAGTATCGTTCCAACCATGAATCGCATTGGTCACATGGAGACTATGTGGGTTTTGAAAGAGTAGGTGAGGGTTTGGTCAATTGGTCGAGGGTTTCATGAGGAAATTTAATACCAGGGTAGTGTTGACGGGCGAAACAGTCCATCCGTCAACTGGGAGAGTGGAACCGGTCCGGGATTGTCTAAATAACCCAAGACGTTTGGAAACAGTCCATCCGTCAACTGGGAGAGTGGAACCGGTCCGGGGTTGTCTAATAACCTAAGCCGTTTGGAATGGACCACCCTGACGAGTTTAACGGCTCCGTTGGCTGCCCTAAGGTCTCGTATGGAAACCAAAGAGAAATGATTTGAGCTAAGAAATCTAAAGGGAAACTAGAAACTAATAAAACAAAGACAAAGAACTAAACTACTAAAGGAAACTATCAACTAACTACACTAATCTAACTATAAATCACTAACTATATATATATATACAATATGTTAACTATGATTATAATAACTCAAATCAACTACTTAATTATCAGCTATGATCATTCTTTATTCACAAAAATACAATATGGACAAATTGCAGATTTGATTAAAACCTGTGAAACTAATGTGTTTGCTTCCCTGAGACAGCCAAGGGTCTCTTTTTTTATTTTATTTTTTGTATTTATGAAACAGAAAGAAGGCTAACTGAAATTAAACAATCTAATCTAATCTAACTAAACTACTAATTAATCAAAACAATAAACACCTAACTAATTGACCTGGAAACGCTCCAAGTCTGCCCTGTGCAAGATGTCTTCTTAAGCTGGTTGGAGGAAGAAATTCACACCATTTAGCCCACAATCTTCTCGCAAAGGGTCAGTTGTACTGCTTCTCGAAGTATGTTACAGGACAAACAAGAAAGAAATCATAACAGTTTTATGATGATAAATCTCTGCAAAAGGGAAACCTATAATGCAGAAAATTTATATAACAATTCAGCCTACGAAGAAGACAAAGCTATCATTCATGAGATGAATCAACAACTATTATGTTCTTAAACTCTTTGGGAGCAACAAGATATGTATAACAATAAGAAATTATATCACTTGTATTTGATTTAGATAACAAAGTAATACTAAACCATAGACAGAATGATATACAAAACTTGGAACAAAGTGTCGATAAATTGAAAAGCAAAAGCTATAACAACGCATCAATTCTGCTCCAGTTTGAATCAGCATTACATATCCATGTTCTTCCAAAACTGATGATGATTCTCAATATTACAAAACCATAGGTTTATATAAGTCTCTCACAAGGTAAAACATCCTTGTGAATAATAGCAAACAGTTTACACAATCTGGGAATAATCCCAAAAATCTCTTAAACTAAGTAATTAAAAACATAAGTGAAATCTTCAAGATATCCTCCAACTGTTCCTCACATCCACTTCCAATTCATATTTTCCTGTAATAGACATAAAGATCAAGTTAGAGGAGTATTTTATTGAGAAACAATAGAAAAAATGACTCTATAGACTCAGCTATAGAATCTTCTGATTCTGTAGCTGATCTAGAATAGTAAATAAGACCAGACATATAATCAAAATCAAATCCAATCCAATCATTACAAATTACGAATGATTAAAGAAAAATAAATCTTTCTAATTAGACCAAGTTGAATAGAATATAATCGGGGCAAAGAAGGAATACTCTGTTTTCCCAATCATTGTAAAATCAAATCAACTCTTAACAAGACTGTTCGATGGTTGCAATGAATGATAAACCAAATCGCATGAAATACAAACAATCACTATCGATTAGCATTAGATTCATATCATTGCCAATATAGAAAGCCATTTCGATTTCATGCATCACTGTATCCATAGAATCCAACCACAGTTCTAATTTGTTGTATTTCCAATAATTCACAAGTATAGTCGTAACTGTAATTGACTAATTATAATCACACAGCAGATTGAGATCCTTCAATTAAAAGCACGATGTATGAATTGCTTCCAACATAATCCACTAACATCGATTCAACAGTCTTCAAACTTCATAGTCGACAAGCAGGGTTTCGACATGGTCAACAAACCGGGCATATAACTAAATTTAATTATGGACACAAAATCATAAGACTTGATACGATCAATCCATCCCTGTAATCTCAATTGAATAATTCATTTATTGTCATCGAAATACAGTTCACTTCGTAGCATCTATTGTTGTTATCCATTGAAAATTTATTATGTATTGAATGATATACGAATTGGTCTTTGACAAAGAAAATATAATCAACATAACCAACCAATTTGCCTATCATATCGCACAAGATGTAACCAAATCGAACAGAGATATCGTTTGTATTTCAACAATAGAAAAGATATCAAAATTCAAATAAAAATATGAACAATCAAACTAAATCTAGTCACAACCAATCCAGAAATCGATAATCAGAACTTATAACAAACATTATATACAACGAAGCATGCTTTATAAAACAGAGCAGGAAAAATATGTACAGAGAATAGTATAAATGGGGAAAAATACCATCACAACTGCTGGGTCTCATGTCAATTTTGAATTAATAATTGCAGTGGCAGACTCGACGTTTTTGAATAGGACTGAGCTCGTGGTTCGTTGCTTTTTATCGGAAGGCCGCACCTTTGCATTCTTACCAGTGAGCATGGCCACTTGTTTTTCCAATTCATGAATCTTGGATTGCAATGTAGGTACATCCAGATAGTACCTTTCGATCCATAATCCACATTGATCACAAGGTACAGCAACAGGCTGAACAGAGGGGGGTCTTGATGATTCCCTGAGGGTTTCACGGAATGGCTCAATACCTGGAAAGTCAGGGTTATCCCGCAGACAAGGAGGGAGGTTCCTAACGAAATCGTGAGGTGGTTTTCTACACAATCCCTCGGAGTAAGGATATTCTTCAGAGAGAAATCGTTCAATGTCTGAATCAGAGTCCTCGCTAATCGCGATAGGCTCTGTTTTGGAAGGAAGCTTAGGCTTGTTCCTCGCCATGCGAGAGATCAATCTTGCATTTTTCTTGTTTCTAGCAGCAGTCTTCGCCCTAGCCTTTGTGGTTAGGGGC
>CBVK0100688712.1:0-22432 GCA_900067695.1 Picea abies | reverse complement strand
GAAGGTGGTCTTCCATACATATGTTTGTTCTATCAGGACCTGGTGGTAGCCATAATTCACATCAATATTACTTAATTATTTGGCCCCCATGAGTTGATCAAGGAGGTCGTTGATTCGAGGAATCGGGTACCGGTTTTTGACTGTGATTTTATTCAAAGCCCAGTAATCAATGCAGAGTCACCAGGTTCCATATTTCTTATGTACCAGTATGATTGGGCTCTCGCAAGGTGATGGGATGGGACAGATGTGCCCCTTGTGGAGAATTTATTCGATTTATCGCTTGATCTCCTCATTCTCTAATAGAGAGTGTTGATAGACTGGCCCATTGAGAGGCGATGCGTCAGGGGTCAGATCGATGGGGTGTTGGACCTGGTAGTGCAGAGGTACCCCGATAGGTGAGGAGACGATATCCAAGTATTCTTCCATGACCTTATCTACTTGATTCTTCTGTGTGGAGAGGTTGTCTGCAGAGACCCTAGATTTGGTTGTGATCTTTCTCTTATTCTGAGAGCGAATCACAAAGAAGACAAACTTCCCCATATGAGATATGACCTTCCTGCATTTCTTAGTAGATATCAAGGAAATAGCACTAGGTGGGATTGCCTCGGGTATCTTGTACAATTTTCTGTTCAAAGTAATAATAACACTACGAGCCCTAGACTCATATATAGAATGATGTTTCCATAAATAAGATTGGCCCAAAATAAAATCACAAACTTTGAGAGGAGAAACATCACACAATACCTCATCTTTGAAGGGCTTGATGTCGTAGGATAGTAGGCACTGTTGGTTGACGCATAGATTGCTTCCTTGGTGAAGCCATCCAATGGTGTAGTGTTGTGGGTGTGGCGTTGTCGGTAGGGCTAGATGCTTGAAAACCTCTACTGAGATGAGAATGTTATGGCTACTGCTATCAATGATGAAGTGCAGTGAGGTGCCTTTTACCCACATCTGGGAATGGAAGAGGTGCTCTTCTTCTTCTGGCTCATCTAGTTCACTAGGCTGGAGCTTGGTGGTAGAAACGGTGGCACTAGGTTTCACGTCAATGATCTGTCTTCCCCTTTCTGGTTCTACCTTATAGTCAGAATCTGCATCTGATTTAGAGGCTTTTACTTTGGCCACCAGCGACTTCTTTGAGTGACAATCAACAGTGTTATGCCAAGGGCTCTTATGGAAGTCACACCACTTCCCGATATCTTTCTTTGTCTTTCTGGTGTCCTTCTTTGCTTGCATCTTGGAATGGTTGTCCTGATATTGTCCATATTTTCTCTATCCTTTGTTCTATGGGTTGGGGATGCTCTTTCCTAGATTTTGTTGTGAGGGGTTCCCAGGCCCAAATTGCGCATCTTTTGTTTGAGCTTCTGCTCAATTTTGACGGCATAATGATAGGTCACGCCCAAGGATGAGATGTCCAGAAATTCCATTTCAGCCTGGATGTATCTATGCAGAGCACCACGATACTTGAGCACTAGATATCAATCTAAATCTTTGATACCCAGCTTGGTGCGCAAGGTATGGAAGATATTTGTGAAATCTTGCACTGCTTGGTCTCTTTCTTGCCGCAGTGTGGTCCATTTAGTATACAAGTCGTCATAACTTTCGACAAGGTAGTATTTTTCTTTAATAGAATCCTTGAAGGATTCCTAGGTGGTTGTGAATGTAAATAATGAGGGTTCCTCTATTTCATTTTTGTCACTGAAAGTTTCCCACCAATCTTTGACAAGGGGAACGACTTTTAGGAGAACAAAAGTAATCTTTTCTCTATTCGAAAAGTTATGGAAAAAAAAATACCCTTCTAGCAGATTCAACCACTTGTCTACAACATTTCCATCTATTTGACCTTCAAATATATAAATATCGAATTTTATTTATACCTTGAAGGGGGCGACGCCTCCTCTCAAAGAATATGCGTCACCCGTTGGTAGTCACCGAAGGATTTGCATGAAACTATCCATCATCTCATTCCTCTGTTGCATGAGGGATTCCTCAATCAACAATTTGAAAGGATCACCTATCCTATCATATTTATTTTCTCCTGCCATGAGAGGTCGCTTGGGCATGCGATATTTTTTTTCGTCAAGAGAAACAAGCTCAAGACCCAATTCTTTGTAGTCTGACCTCATTGGGGACATGCATTAAGATGACAAGGAGCAGACCGCTCTGATACCACTGATCCTCATTTTATGAGAAGAACGAAATGAATATAGATTATTAATAAGTTCTTAACATAGAATAACATAGATTCAGTAAAACTGGTTTTCTATTTAATAATTAAATAAGATGAAATTGTAAAATGCAGTGGAAACAAGCTTTCTGGAATGGTGGTGGCTTATCTCTGAGAAGAGATGTGACGATTGTGCTCATTCACAAGAAGATGATTACAATGAGGCTCCAAAGGCATTTTTACCATAAGCAGGAATTCCAAAAACCCTAGACATCCAAAAACCTAACCCTAGGAGATGAAGCGCCAAAAGTCATGTGGGCCCCATTTGGGTAAGTTAGTACATCAACTTCCCGAGGTCATAACGTTTGCATATGATATTTGCATTAGGCATATGATATCCCATTGGAAAGGTATCACCGAGGATATTCATTTTAGGCGCAATATCGAAGGAACTTATATATTGCAAACTTGTTTTCTCCAAAAAACATCATTTAGGGCCTCAAAACTGCTCCAGAAGTGAAAACTGCTAAAAATAGTAAATTACCAAAATTGCCAGAAAATTGTTTTGAGCCACTTGGAAAAGGTGGGTGGCCACCGATATCCACCTGGATCACTGAAAACCCTCCTCTTCAAACCCACAAGCTTGAAAACCTGCTTCTTATGTCCAACTCTTAAGTCAAACGGGTAAGGGAGATGGTAGCTATAGAACTCGGGTATGGCACAAATGATGGAAGCAACAAATAGCCTTAAGTTAGGGCATGGGCTCAAACAAGTACAGGTGCATGCAAGTTACAAAGTTTGGCCATGGAGGAGGTTCAACAATGGGGATAATGAATGACTACATAAATCCGTGAGTGCGTTGAAAGCGTGGCAAGAATGGTTGAGCAAAACCCCCAACGAACTGATTTCCCCACATAAAATTGCATCTCCCAAATCAGACAGATTTCTTCATGAAGCTACATGAGCTCCACTTATCATTAGTTCCCTTCCCACAAGAACTTAGGATAACTTCAGTTATTTCCCAAACCTTATCTTTTAGGAAGATATATTATAATATTCCCTTTGGGGTTAAGCCCTCAAGATTAGCCCTTTTTCCTAGCCTCTTAGCCATTTCCCTTTCCCTACCTAGTGGAGCTTATTCCCCCATAACTCTTTATTTGTGGTCAGTCTACACACAATGATGTTTTATATTAATGATATGAGTATTTACATATACAAAAATAGGCTCACTGGCCTTAGCATCTAGGATCTCCAGCCTAATATTCACATAAGCCTCCTATCTTATAATCACTTGGCTCACTAGCCTACAAAACATGTTGACAATTTAGTAGGGGCTCGGCCTTGGGGTATTGCAAATATATTATTTGATAATCTTAAATTGATTAACTGATCTACCATTATTTTGTGATAGTTTTGTTTCACTCTAGATCATTGGCATGTTATGCTTGATGGGAGGATTATCTTATCATTTTATTTAGAGTTATTTACTTCAATTTTTTTTATAAGTTTCTAGTCACTTGACCAACATTTAATCTCCTTCATTCTGATTTGATGACTAATGCGTGTATACAAGAGGGATTCAATGTTTCACAAGAGGGTCCAATAGGAGTGACCACATAGGTAGGTCAATTTAGAGGTATTGTATTCATTAGCTAGTAATTATTTAATCACACCCTCATTCTTGTATGTACCCATACATGGGGATGGATTGGAGAGGATGTGAAAACATCTTATTTAGTCAATTCAAGCCACTAGATACAAGACATAATATTATTGTTATATTTCAGTTAATCAAATGGCATATTTGTTTTCTTATTTAATGCACATGAAATTGATTATAATATTTTGTTTAAATTTTCTAACTATTGTTGTCTACTATTTTGAAAATGTAGGCATATATGTCGAGTAGGTGCCTCCCTAAAATTTTAGGTATATGACTAAGGAAGATGAGCCTCCTTGCGTGTAGAATATGGCATTCCATGTACACCAAATTGTATATTTAGTGAGAAATTGGCAGATCATATACATGCATTGATGGTTTACCATAGAGTGGTTCTTATACAAGCTCAAGAGATCATGTAAGATACTAACCTTGTAGTGATATGGCATCATTGATGCAACATGTTGTTGTTTCATTAAACTTGCTTGAGATATTGATTCTTGCTCAACCTTATTCTTTGTATTCATCTTCTATGGATGTTACTCCTCCACCTCCTTCTTGTTAGAATATTATGGATGTGCTCATTTTACCATAGACAATATCACTATTATCACCCAACCATAGGTAGAATCCACGCTCCGAGCATCTTAACCTTGACAGAGAATCACTCTAGAATCAAACCCTAGGCTAGATAGCCAAACAAAGGGTAATGCACCTTTCTCCAAGGATAGCACACCAAACAAGTGTTGATCAGATAGTTCAAACCATAACCAAGAGATATTCCAAGACAAAATGTAATCTACTAACTGCAACAGCTGCAACAATAGCTTCTCCTCCAAACTTGTGCACATAATGGCTAACTATAGTGCACACAAGTGAGCTCTGTAGTTCTGAGAATGCCTGCTAGAATGAAGACTTGCCTCCTGTATTTATACTAATTCTACCTAACTGCCTGGGCCAACTTCTCATTCTAGGTGCCTATTTACTTAGTATATAATATTTCTTCTAGCTGACTTCTTCTCTTGGAAGCTAATAACCTAATACAAATTATCCTCTTCAGACGACTTGTATTCTAGGGTTATTAGCCAACTCATTAGGGTTTTTTCTTTCTTCCCAGAATATTCTATTCTCGTTAGGTTTACATGTGGAGGTAAATACCTTCCGCAACTACCATAATATCAACACTCCCTCCTAGATAGGGAGGTATTACAGGTAATGTTCTTGAGAACAAACATACCATTCACCCAGTAGCATCAACATAGTTGTATAGACTATCTCATGACTAGATCATGAGCACCATCATCACCATCAGTTTCATCAGCTACATCATTTTAAACCATAATCCACCTGAGTAATTAGACATGATGTTGGATAAGTCACTCACTCCACAGAGTGACACAAAATCCATTTTTATAATACGAACATATTTCCTAGAAGAATAAATGTCCCAAACCATTTTCCTTCTAGGAAATATTTGTCCATTGATCATCCATCTAGCTGATAATCATTTCCAACACTACTGATAGTCTTCAAGGCAACGAGAACAATATCATTCAATAGAACACAACTGTGTTTATCAATACTAGTACACAAATACAATCGAGTGGTACACTACCACACCAAGTAGCACACAATTACTTGATCAATGATGTATAATCACAAACAGTGGAACACATCCACCACAATAGTATACATCTACTGTCTACAGACATACAATCTTCATAATAATCATCTGATATCAACCTGCACAGAAACAATGTTATAATATAAAATGAATCATCTGGGCCACTCTTCCACTCACATCTGTGAGATCTGGAAGAGCATCTTCCCTCAGAAGGTCAAACATCAAAGATGAGCTATCTGGACTATTCTTCTCAAGCAAGGAAGAATAACTGTCCTAATTTCTGAGCCTGGACCATTCCCCACCCTGGGCTATTCCTCCGACACTAAACAAAGTGTAACCTAGAGAGAATGAGTTTTCCCTAAGGAATGCCTATCCTGATTGTTGAACCTAAAACATTCACCTATCTGGGCCATTCCTTTGTCACTAAACAAAGTGAAACCTGGAGAAAATGAATCTTCCCTAGGGAATGATTGTCTGAACCATTTCCTAAGGAAATGAGTGTCCTGCACCAACCTCCAAAACATACCATTCTTCGAAACTGCTCACAACTGTGAGCTTTTAAAGAATGACTGTCCGGCAAGGTATAACAGTCTTCTTGATTAACCATCAAGAAGAGAGATTGTCCTAGACCTTTCCCCATGTTAAACACAATGGGAAATCATTATCTATGGTACATCATAAATCCATCTAACCATTTTCATTACAAAAATGATCGTTCGATCTGGACCATTTTCCGAACTGGAAAATGCCTATCCGCTAGAAATCTCAAACCACTTTCTGAATTGGAAAGGAAATGCTCATCCTGGACCATTTTTTGGATTGAAAAATGACTGTCCATAAATAAATAACACATCAGTGCTCCCTCCAAAATAGGGAGTCATCTCTTCCTTTTTCAATATGGAAGTCATCTCCACGAGCTCCATCTTCAGTACGCAAACTCTTTCATCTTGGACATAGGCTTTACCAAAATTTCTTCTTATCTTCTTGTCTGTGGATATATATATATATATATATTGGAGAACCACTTCTCTTTTCTGGACTTCATCATGGAGAATGTAATGCTTGATATCAAAGTACTTTGGTCTTTCTGGAACACTGGTTTTCTCTGAAGGCTTCATATATCTCTGATCAATATAGTGTGTCATTATGGGATTCATCTTTTGTTCCCCATTAGCTCACAACATCGTGGCAAGGATCAAACCGAAACATATCCATGTGGCACTTCTTCTGTCATCATGAGATCTTTGTCATGGATTAGAAATCCATCATCCTGATCTTCTGAGTAATCATTCTTATACAATATCTTTGTTATAGAAAGTATTCACCATGCTTCTATTGTGCATTGGAGGTTCTCCACCAAGTTGTCTTCTTCCATATTCATACAAGGGTCACCTTCTGGTATACCTCAAAGCATTGAGGTTTCTCTACATATTCTCTTTTTTCAATTAGTCTGGAGAACATTCTTTGCATTCATCTGATGTCAATTCCGACCTATGGATATTGTGGACGATATAATGGCTCATGTATAGATATATTTGGTTTACTGGAACACGTAATCATCATATTCTTCTCCCTCCATCTGAGATAACCTCTAGTTATGGATCTCACAACGATTACATTCATAAGTATTTCATACACTTTTCTTCATCACAACTTTCAGTACCTCTGCTTGATTTCTTTTAGTGAGTTCATATCAGGCTGGTAATCTTTTGATTCTCGATAAAATGACTAGTTGTTTTGGATTTTCTTTCTTTCTTGGAATCTTCATGTTCTTCCTCATGTTTCTCTTTAGATCTTGGGTCAATGGAGTTTTCTATAGATTCCATGCTTTGAAGATTCCATCTTCTTCATTTCATATATGTGGATGGATAACGAGGGATTCTTTAAGGCTTCTTTTCAAAGAAGACTTCTTCTAAGGTCAAAATGAACATGTACTACTTTTCATGGTTGCTACCATGGATATATACTTTATCACCTTTAATGGATCATAGGATTAGCTCCCTCCTAATCCTTGCTTCATGTATGAATGCATGCTCTTCTTTTGGTAATATATAATCAGCTCCATCCATCTAGGAGAGTCCATGCTTCTGTCTGCATCCTTATTGCCTTCTACAAAGTGTTACAAATTGTTTTCCAATTTCCTCTTGATTGTTGACTTATTTCTGTCTTTACTTCTTCTAGGTTTCTTTATGATTTCATCTTATCTTGTATCTTGTGTTATAGCATAGTTTGTCTTTGAACATGTTATCTTCTAAAAAATAGATATGCAAGATATGTACTGAAAACATGGTATGTACAAGAACTATGAAGAGTATTGCTACCTTGTCATAGAAGAAGAAGAATGTTTTGTCCTGTTTGGTTTCCTTTGAGGGTTCCCTTTCTTCAACAATTGATGCTTCATGTGTTTCCTTCCTTTTCTTTAACTCGGGACAATGATTATTGTAGTGACCACACTTTTAACAATTGAAGCATTGTATCCTTGACATATCTTTCTCTTGATTTGTTTTCTTCCTCGAGCCAAACTTCCTTTTGTTCCTAAAATCTTTAAACCTTGTTATGAAGGCTTCATCATTGTACTTCTTTTGGGGTTTCTCTTTTGCAATGATCCTTGATTCTTCTTGACAACAACAAATCCAAAGTTCTTCAAATGTAGGATACTCCTTCCTTTTGTTCATGCTTGCGGAAAATGCATCCCATGTCTTGGGAAGACCATTGAGTACTATGTTTACCAAATCCTTATCTAAAATGATCTCTTCAATAGCTTGTAGGTGATCTCTTAACTGAGATATTTTCACAAAGTACGATGCTATGTTATCATCATCATTCATATTCATGTCACAGAGCTCATTCTTCAGACTCATTACTTGTCCAATGTTTATGATTGAGAAGAGGTTTGTTAGGGCATCGTACATATTCTTCGATGAGTCAAGATGGAAGATGTAGGGTATCAAGTGGTATTTTATAGAGTCCACTATGATACTCATGGAATTGATATCACCATCTTTGAACTTCTTCATAACTACAACGTTCTACGGTTCCTTCTCTTTTCCTTCTTCAAACTCTGTTTCCACGATCTTTCCTTTCACGATATCCAACACTTTATTTTGACAAGGATGAGTTCAATCCTTATATTCCATGCTCTGAAGTTAGAAGCTCCATCTAACTTGTTTTCTGACTTCATAGAGTAATTCATGGCTTCTTTGCCTTGGTCAACCCTAGATTTGACCAAAAACTCAAACTTGACGTCTTGGCTTGCTGAGAGTACCAGGAGATGTGCTAGGCTAGGGTGCACTGGTCTATCTAGAAATTAGGTCAATCACTTCACTTAAGGTGCCTCAATTAGAGGGTTAGGGTTTCTACAATTGCACGTGCTAGTAACCCTAGCAGTAGTGCTTTGCTGACTACTCCTGCTAGAAACCCTAGAGGCAATTCTTCAATGAGATTAATATCCTTATGGCTATGCTCCCTTCTGGTGGTTAGAATGAATGAAGGAGGTGTTGGCCCATAACCTGTTAGAATATGATGGATGTGCTCGTTTTACCATAGACAATATCACTATTGCCACCCAACCATAGCTCGAAGCCACCCTTCGAGTACCTTAACCTTGACAGAGAATCACTCCAGAAGCAAACCCTAGGACAGATAGCCAAACAAAGGGTAGTGCACCTTTCTCCAAGGATAGCACACCAAACAAGAGCTTATCAGATAGTCCAAACCATAACCAAAAGATAGTCCAAGCCAAAACATAATCTGTTAGCTACAACAGCTGCAATGACAACTTCTCCTCCAAAATTGCGCACAAACTAGCTCACTGTAGTGCACACAAGTGAGCTCTACAGTTCTAAGAATGCCTTCTAGAATGAATATTGGCCTCATGTGTTTATACTAATTATAGCAAACTGCCTGGGCCGACTTCTCATTATGGGTGTCTATTTACTTAGTATATAATATTTCTTCTGGCCGACTTCTTCTTTTGGAAGCTAATAACCTAATACAAATTATCCTCTTGAGCCGACTTGTCTTCTAGGGTTATTATCCAACTCATTAGGGTTTCTTCTTGTTATCTGAAATATTCTATTCTCGTTAGGTTTACACGTGGAGGTAAATACCTCCCGCAACTACCATAATATCAACACTTCTTCTCCTTAACCTCCACAATTTCCTCTAGCAATAGGCTGACCACAATCTCCACCATTAATATATAAACCACCATATCCTCCTCTAGCACTAGACCATCCACGATCTCCACTAGAAAATTGACCACCATCTCCTCCTCCAAAAGAAAAACCATTGTCTCCTTCAACAACAAACCAACCACGATATCCTCCAGTGGTAAATTGCCCTCCATATCGCCCTCCCATGCTACTTTCTACATTATTATATGGCATAGTTATCGATGCCTCTTTATCTAGTAGTGGAGGTATTGATTGCTTTAGATATAGTAGTGGAGGTATCAATGTCTCGTTCTAGTGGAAAACCTAGCTTAGTTCTTGACATCTGTATATTTAATTTCTATGATATATATTTTACATGTATATTTAACATTGTATTTAATTGAAATCTATATTTTACATATATATTGATATTGATATTATCATCCATATATATTATGTATTTTTATATCATATTTATGTTGATGTTGTTTTATTTATAAAATGTGTTGTGTTGATGTCAATGCTTTATATTGTTTTTTTTTTAACTAAAAAAAGGACTTTATATTCCTATATATGGACAATAAAAGTACATTCACACCGAAGAGGGCCCGCCCTAGTGGAAAAAATATCCCTATTTAGTGAATATCTAAAAGAAGGCATGCAAGGGAGTCCCTACTTGGGGATGCCATAACGAAAACAAGCCTCCTCATTGTTACAAATGACAGACTATATGAAATTATCAAGTTTGGAAATTTCCAAACAAACCCATTCAGCTTAGGCAAAAGTAGGGGCATAATCATAATTATCCAAAAGGACTTCAGCATAAGGAGGACAAAACAAGTGTGTAGAGAAAAACCAAAGAACGTAGATCAAAACTTGACAAATGGGTTTTTGGGATCCTCCAGGTATTCCAGATGTTCCTTTCCCTTGTCAACCTTACCATATGCAGAGCATGGCATGTCCTTTTCCTTGATATGAATTGGGTGGGAACACGATCCTGGAGGGATTGGGCATTGGGCCTCTTGCCTGATTCATAATTTAATTCTGAACTACGAGCGATAGAAGAGGTCGAATTTTTCGTCTAGTATTTCAATCGCCTGGAGGGTTATGTCATTATCTCTTTTGGCTTTTTCCATGGCCTGGGGGACCATAGATTTCATTATCCAGTACATTTCCTCCAACTGAAAACACCTAGTTTCCCTGATGCGTGTATATTTTGGGTCGTCCACCTAGTACTACACTTCAATTTCTATATTTTCATCTAAGGTTGAGTGGTGTTAATGCCTCACTACTTCCTCAATGCCCACAACATGTTTCCTTTCCTTCTCTATAATCGGGTCCTTGAAGCGCATCTCGACCATCCATGTTGCTTGAGCCTCCCTTGAACATGTTGATGGGCCTTTCGAGTAGAATGGTTTTGATTGATTGTCATTCTTCCCTGAACCTTTTCTGGCCATGGATCTGATTATCCTAATTTCCACTTCCTCAGAGTTTGTATCCTCATTTTTCCTGTGGTCAATCTGGACTTGAGCCCATATTTCTATGGTAAGTTGAAATATGAACCACGAAGGAGTCTTGACATTCTTCTTCCACCTCTTTCGCTTCCAATTCTAAGACACAATTGTATTTATGTTCTTGGGGTGTTGATTCCAAACTAGTTTATTTACAAAACTAGCAGGCTCGTAGAGGGAATCCATCGCAAGGTCACAATGTCCTTTCCTCCTTGCAATGGATCGATTCATTATGCATGTCACAGGGTTCACCCAGGATGAGGTTGTGCTTATTTTCCTTTCACCTTGATTCCTATAACTACCATGTTTATGAATCTCATTCTCCATCTGAACCTTACACAAGCTTCCATTATTGTGCCTCACCTTCCTATGATGACGATACTCTACCTCACTCTGCAATAAAAGGCCTCATTCCATCCAGTATTTTGCTAACGTACGGATATGTGTGTTGCATGAGAAGCCTCGGCCCATCCAGGCATCCTCTATAGTACTCATCAAATTACTACACAAAGTTGGTTTGGTCGATATGAAAGTTGACCCCTTCTAAGGAATGATCCTTCTCATCTTGTCAAGTTCCCACAACTTCATAATCGACAGTTGTTTACCCTATCTTATCATGGGACATAGTGGCTTGCTCTGATTCGCCAATTCGGTCCTTGTGTCTCAACCTCTCGACTATTGTCCCAATAACTTTTCTTGGCTCCCCACATGTTATGTTCTCCTCATCCTGACTCACCATGTGTCATCTCTTAGCTTCATGCCAAGTAGTGTAGTATGTGGGGTCCCCCAATGACCACCTTGACGTTTGAGTCCTCTACTAGACTTCTACATTGGCCAAGTAGTCTCCCATTGAGTTGGTGCTCTTTCTTACCCGAGATGGGATTAACACCTGGAAATGCTTAAATGTGTTAGCAACCTACATCCAACCATGAGACAATCTCTAATTTGTAGAGATTTTTTATGTATTATATCCTTCTCTCAAGAATTTCGAAATCATTATGATAAGGAGAGAGTCGCCTTCCACCAATAGACTCGTTATTCCCTAGTGTTTGGCCATGTCCAAGCCTCTAATGAGACCTTTCATCTATGCGCCACTTCTGGAATTATACGCTAGATTGTTGGAGAACATGGCCAAGATTCTCCCTTTTGAATCTCTCAGAAGACCCCCTAATCCCGATTTCCCAGGGTTATCATTGGATGCGCCATAAAAAATTAACTTTATGGTTCCTTCTTCCAGTGGCTTTGAAGCTTGGTTTGTATTTTTTTTTTGTGAGGAGGAGTTTTCTTTTCTTTTTGAAAGGCTAGTTCTAAGTTACAACGTCTAAAAAATTCTTCTTCCTCCATAGGAAGAATTCGGTCTTACACTGACCAGGTACTAGAAACTATAGATTGTTGTACATTCTCTTTAATTCAATTCCATACAAACAGGCTTGGGAGAGGATTTAGTTTAAAAATTCTTCTGTTCCTTTTGTTTCCATAGGTTTTACATCATTATCCTTGGAAATATCTCCCAAATTTTGTTTAGGATGGGGTTTTTGAATGGTTCTATTAACCACTTGATGATTAGGATTGGTGGGTAATCTCTGTCGACCCTGGATCTCTGGAACATCATTGCCCCATTGTCCTTCTCATTGACTTCAATTGTCTGAGCTAGAGTCCTCAGAAAGGACCCGACCATAAAATTATGAATTCAAATTAACCATTAAAAGGGTTCACCTAGGGAGCCCAAAACCTAGAGTTTTCCATGGAATCCATAGTTATAGAAGAACAGTTGTGCAATTGACCTCCTATAGGAAGAAAAAGGATATTCCATGGAATTTGACCAACCATTGAACCATATTCATTAACAAATTATTCTTCTCCTCAAGAGACTTCATCCTTTGTTTGAATTGTTTTAATTCCTAATACTTAGGAAGCATTCTTAAAGATACCATAGTCTTTGTGTGCCAGTAGAAATACAAAGTTCTATAAATTTTAGAATTTTTGGTTCTAACATATCCTAGGTCAAGAATAATGCCTCCAGTCTATTTTTCCACTTCTTGATTTTCCTTATAGGCTCTCAACATATGAAAGTCTTTCTCCAATGTAGACATGGTTTCACAATCCTCTTGCGATACGAATTGGTGGTAGAAATATGTTGCTTCAAAAACATCCTTTGTTATGCATGTCTTACGAGTTGGGGAGCACTAAGAGATGCTGCCATGAGGATCCATGGGAGCTCGGGGTGAGGAAATATAATTGAACCTAAAACAAGAAGGGTCATAGAGCACCTATTTGTAAACAACATCAACCAAAGATCAAGAACACATAGACTATGAATATTGTAAGCTGAAGGCCACTCCTGCTTCATCCTTATCCTACCAAGATCCATAATACTTATGATTTCCACAAGTACCAAGAAATCAATACCCTGTGTCACCATAAGAACCCTCATTACTCCATGTTGTGCAAGATTCATCCCTTGCGTACCCGCCATTACCTTATTTTCCTACTGAGTGAGTTGTTGCATTGGAACCATTATTCTAGGTGCCTGGGGGACATCAGTGTGAAGAGACAACCCTGATTTCCACCTCTGTCCCATTGATTGCATGGTGGGCAATTGGCACCCCATCTGGGGAGATTCTATCTACATTTAGTATGAGGGAGATGTGTAATTCATTAAATTATTAACATGGAGTTGAAATGTGACACACACACACACACACACACACACACACACACACACACACACACACCACACACACACACACACACACACACACACACACACATATATATATATATAGTAATTCAAATGAAAACATTTCTTATTTCACCAAAAAATGCTTTTTAAATCTTGTAAGAGGGAGACATGTAATTCCTTAAGTTCTTAACATGGAGAGAGAGAGAGAGAGAGAGAGAGAAACAGATTTTGTATTCTTAAAACTTAGGATGTGCAAAGAGAGATCAAGTTACTTGAGGTGAAAACTTTTTAAATTGAAAAATCTTGAATTGTTTGCACCTCGAGGGATTTGAGCCCCTTAGATTGGAGTTAAGATGGATCTACACTAGTGTTTAAAACATTTCCATGGTGTAGTTCCGCGTCTAAGGGAAATGTGTAATTTATTTATGCTCAACATAGAGTTGACATGTCACACACACACAACTAGATTAGATCTATAATTCTTATTCTAAGGAAAATGTGTAATTCCTTTTATGCTCAACATAGAGTTGACACGTGTCGCACACACATAGAGAGAGAACTAGAATAGATCTATGTCATGCTTAGAAAGTTCAAATCCTTCCAGGAAAAAAAAAAATTACACTAAATATATTTTTAATATATACACTATTGTTCATAAGTATGGATTTTATGTGCTTCATGAAAATGAATTATGTGCATACATTATTATTGGTAAAGAATAATTGATGACTTCATGAAAATGAGAAACTATTGGTGACTTCATGAAAATGAACAACCATTTGTCAACAATGTGGTCTCTGTTGGACATAGAGTGTTTCTAATATGGATCTACATATATCCATACATTTTGCACGAAAATGTTTCCAAGTGATCCATCTCTCATTTCTCTATTAATGAGTAAAGATAAATCAACTCAAACATAATTGTTTGATTGTGTGTAGAGGAGATTTTTATAGCCACTTTGAGGGAGATGACATTTAAAAAATTATTAATAACAAAAAAATTATTTCAATCTGAATCTTAAGTAAATATTTTTATATCAATTTTATATATAATATTAATGTAATTCAAAGTAAAACATTTATAGTTACATATTTAGGTGTTTTTTACATTTAGTATGAGGATATGTGATTTCTTAAGTGTTTAACATGGAGTTGACATATGACATTTAAAAAATACTAATAACAAAAAAATATTTCAATATGAACCATAAATAAAATATTTCCATGTCCACCTTCTTTATATATATATAGTAATTCAAAGTAAAAAGTTTCTTGAATCTACATTAATAATTAATACATTTCAATGATGTGGTTTTTAATCTAAGGGAAATATATAATTTCTTTTGTACTTAATATAAAATTGACATGTAATAATAATAATAATCTATTTTTAAGGTAAATAAAATATTTAGATATCCACTTTTATATATATAATGATTCAAAGTAAAAAGTTTAAAAAATTTATTAAATCTATATTAATAAATAATACATTTCAATTATGTGGTTTTTAATCCAAAAAAATATATAATTTCTGATATACCAAGCTGACATGTTTCACCCACATTAACATTAACTCATATACAATATACAATATTGTTATTCTATCAACTTCATGAAAATGAATTATCTAGATGCAATATTATTCATCAAGGTAAATAATTCTAACAACTTCATGAAAATGAGCTACTATGGTTGATTTCATGAAAATGAACGAGGATTCTTCGTGACCAATGTGGCCTCTATCCCTTCATAGCTTTTTATAATAAACTTTTTACCAGGTGAGTTGTGCCTCCTACGCACACTATTTTACCGTATGATTATATATTATGAATAGAAATATGGTACTAAAGTTGGGAATTACCTTTTAAAAACGGAAACAACGGTAATAAATCAAATCAAACTTTGAGATACAAGTACTTTTAAACCATGCAAAATCTAAATGCAATGTAGCTGCAAAGTCTTCCGTCAGTTCAGCAAACATGCCCTCCCATGCCGACCTCATTTTGATTCAAAATGATGTCGGTGGTGTGAGATGAATGACAGGTTTACCAATATTCTCTCCGCTAAACATGGAATTGAATGCATCCAAGAAGCTCTCCAACCCCTCCTTAACATCTTCCCTGTATTTCATTTTCCCCTCCTTGATGTACCCTGTCATCTCCTCTAAGAACTCCCCCCTGCGATGAAGGTATTTCGTATACAGGAAGCCTTCCATCTTGGCAGATTTTCCCACCAAGTTAAGCAGGTTTCTCACTCCGAAACGTTGTTTCCACTCCTGCGAACATATATAATCATAAACATCAACACCGTACTTACCTTCCACATTGCATACACAATGCATTCATATAACTACCTGATTATAGTGGGAAATCATTCCACATAGAGGAATCCGAGCGTTCAAGTTGATGTGGTTCAGAACCGCTTCCAACATGCGCCCACCCACATTGTCAAAGTAGATGTCTATACCTCTGGGAAAGTACCTGTACCACAATGAGCAGTGGATTTTTCAGTCAACATATACAAAGTATATCCCATTAAATGCACCATGATTCTTATTGTTTTCCTTCATGATTAATCAAGAAATGCAAATATATACTTGCCTGGTCAAAGCTGCATCCCAGTCTGCCTCTGATTTGTAATTGAAGGCGTCATCAAAACCAAATTCTTCTTTCAGCAGGTTTACCTGCTCACAGTGACGTATTGGTCAGAATCTGTAAGAGAAACGAGATATACTAATAGCTTATTGGTTTAGGTCAGGTTTATTGAGAGAAGGACCTAAAATTGAACACGAGAGAACAAAATAGGGAGGAAGAAGTACCTTCTGGTCGCTACCTGCGCTGCCAACAACGCGGCAACCTTTGATTTTGGCGAGCTGCCCAACAACAATACCCACCGATCCTGCTGCTGCCGAGACGAATACTTCATCCCCTGGATTAGGGTTTCCGATGATCGTGAAGCCAACCCATGCAGTCAAGGCTGGCATCCCTATCCCAATCGAATCGCCCACAGCATGAGAATTCAAATACACATTACGTTAGTTAGCACGATGACAAAAACAGTCGAAGAAAATGGATGCCAAGAGCTTGTTTTGCTCAATAAGCCACTCGCGGTTCAAAGCCCAAGCCTTGAATATAATTTTCCTTTACATAATAGATATTTGATATGTCCACTGTTAAAGCATATGATCTCTCATGTTGATTAGTATGGATATATAGTTACTCTTGATTAATTGATTTCTCATTTCTCATTTTTTATTTATGAAAAGTTCTTAGTGAGTTGTTAATAATTTGTTACTTTTTGTCCCTATCAAATTTCTAGGGCTATTAAATTTTAATTGTAGAAAATTTATTTAATAATGAGAAGGGTTATCCATGTTTTTCTTGTATTTTTTTTTAAACTTCAATGATCAAATTTTGCTATATTAAAAGCATAAAGTTAAGGTATGGATGGAAGTTAAGTGAGATAAAAAAAGAAAAAGGTGAATGAGGATTAAAAGGAAGGGACAAAGGTAAAAAGTGGAGAAATAAGGAAATAACGTTCACTCATTTTCTGTGACTGATTTTTAATGGTTTCAATTTCAAGAATGTTGGGGAAGTCAGCTTGCAGAATTGAGGAAAAAAAAGATAACACGAGCATCTAGTTCAAAACAAACCTGCGATATCCTGGAATTAGCATCATGAGCAAAGTGATGAGAGTTGTGAAGCAACTCATGATTTATGGAGAGAAGATTAAAGATCAAAAAATTGTTGAAATAGTTATTAGAAGTCTACCTAAAAAATTTGAAACCATTGTCATTGTCATAGAAGAGTCCAAAGATCTGTCTAAAATGATATTTGAAGAATTGGTGGGTTCACTTTGTCCCATGAATCAAGAATCAACATGGAAGAGGAATCCTTGGAACATGTATTCAAGACTCAGGAATTCATTGGTAGAGGCAGAGGTAGAGGAAACTAAGGTAGAGGTCAAAGAGGAAAAGGAAGTTGTCAAGAAGAAGGAAGAACAACACACAATTAGAACAATCAAATCAGCCTAAATACTCTCAAAATAAGAGTGGGAGAGACATAAGATGGACAGACAAATCTAAATTCCATTGTTACTACTGCGGAAAATATGGTCACTATGAAAGTCAATGCAGAAAGAAATAAGCATATATGAACAAGGGCAAAGCTAATACCTCCAACACTAAAGAAGGGACATCTGAGACAATGTTCCTTTCATTTCAAATAACTAAACAAGATCACAACAAGGCACATGACATGTAACAAAAGTTGTTTTCTAGCATTGATAGTTCTATTCAATATGAAATTAATTTGGGAGATGATTATCATGTGAACGGCTTAGGAAAATGTGTTGTGTTAGTATTAACCAAACAAAATGAGAAGAAAAACATCCTTGATGTCTTCTATGTACCCAATCTTAGATATAATCTAATAAGTATAGGAAAGTTAAGTCAAGTTATGATGTTAGATTCAAGGACTCCACATGCACTAACTTAGATAAGCCACCTAGTACAAGACTTGCATCAAAGGTTCAAATGACCAAGAATAGAATGTTCTCATTGAATCCGAGAAGTGTAAACATGTCAATTATATGCACAAAATGTCTCAAGCATAGATGAGACTTGGTTGTGGCATCTTTGATATGGTCACTTACCTTTTAGGAGTCTTGGTCTCTTTCAAAAACAATAAATGGTTAAGGGACTTCCTATATTGAATGAACAAACCAACTCTTCTGAAAGTTGCATTATTGGAAAACATCAAAGAGATAGTTTTCCATCATCCTCCTACAGAGTCAAAGAGCATCTAGAACTAGTTCACAAAGATCTATGTGGGCCCATAAAAACTCAGTCCATCGGTAGAATGTTTTATTTTCTAATGTTCATTAATGATTTTAGAAAGAAAGTTTGGGTATATATCCTTAAAAACAAATCTGATACATTCACAAAGTTCAAAGAATTTAAAGTTGTATCAGAAAAACAGAGTGGCACATATGTTAAAGTACTCAAGTCAGATGGGGAAAGAGAGTATGACTCAAAGGAGTTTGTAATTTTTTGTAGACAACATAGAATTAAAAGAGATTTCACCACTAGATATAGTTAGTAGTAGAATGGAGTGGATGAAAGAAAGAATCGAACCATCATGAACATGAAAAGGAGCATGATCAAAGATAAGAATCTTTCCAATGATTTTGGGGATGCCATTGTAGCTTGTTTATTATACATACTGAAAATAATTCCAAAAAAAGTGTGAAAGATAAGGTGCCTCAAGAAGCATGGATTGACACAAAGTTAAGTGTCTCTCACTTCATAATTTTTGGGTGTATAGCCTATAAACATGTCCCAAAAGAGCTAAGGAGTAAACTTGATAGCAGGAGTGTAAAATGTGTTTTCATTGGGTACAATAAACATTCCAAAGCCTATAGACTCTATAATCCAGTCACCAAGAAATTTTTGGTGAGAAGAGATGTAAAATGCTTGGAGGAAAAATCTTGGACTGACTAAGAAAATGAAACAGTGGACAACCAAAATCCATTACTCCAAATATATGAACAGATGGAAATCTTAGGACAACAAGTACCTCCACCAAGACTTCCAAGGTTGCAGGTGCAAAGACAAGAAAAACAAAGTGAAAATAGTTCTTCTTCGAGCTATGATTTAGTAGGTTCTATGAGAAGTCAAAAACCAATGACCTTGAGGGAAATCCATGAGTAGTTCGATGACATGGAACAACAAGCTCACTTTTCCTTATTGTCCTATCAACCCAGTTATTTTGAAGATGAAATGAAAGAAGAATATTGGATACAAGCCATGAATGAAGAGATTGATGTTATTGAAAGGAATGAGACATGGTATCTTTTTTATCTCCCAACAGATAAAGCCAACATTGGTGTTAAGTGGGTTTGCAAGACAAAACTAAATGAGAAAGGCAAGGTAGAGAAATAAAAGGAAACTCTAGTTGCTAAAGGGTTTGCTCAAAAACCCAATATTGACTATGGTGAGACCTCTGCTCCAGTAGCAAGGTTGGATACTATTAGAGTTATAATATGAATTGCAGCCCAAAACAAATGATCAATTTACTAGATGGATGTGAAGTCATCATTTTTGAATTACAATTTAGAAGAAGAGGTTTATGTAGATTAGCCACCAGGATTTGAAGTAAAAGGTGAAGATTACAAAGTGTACAAGATGAAGAAAGATTTGTATGGCTTGAAGCAAGATACAAGATCTTGGTATAGTCTAATTGACTCTTATTTGTTTAGCAATGGGTTCAACAGAAGCAGTAATGAGCCCTCTCTATACTAAATCATATCAGTAGGGTAAAATTCTTATAATTTGTTTTTATGTTGATGATATGATATATATTGTTAATGTGATGCTAGATGATTCCAAAGTTGCCATGAAAAGATAGTTTGAGATGAGAGACCTTGGGCTCATGAAGTATTTTCTCGGAATTGAAGTTAAGAAGTCCTCTTAAGGAATTTTCATATATATAAAAAAATATGCTACAAATATCTTAAAGAGGTTCAAAATGGACAAATGCAAACCATCAAAAACACCTACACCTATTGCAACATGAACAAAATTGAGCAACTAGGATAATGGATCAACAATCGATTCAACACTGTATAAGAGGTTTGTAGGAAACCTCATGTACCTTACCACAACGACCTCATGTTATGTATGCAATTAGTTTCATTTCCATATTTATGGATTCTCCCAAGGACTCTCATTGGAAAGTTCCAAAAAAAAATTATTAAGGTATATTGCAGGTACAATAGATGATGGATTGTGGTACACAACTCCTGAAGAAAACATACTTACAAGATACACAAATAGTGACTTTACTGGTAGCATTGATGATAGGAAAAGCACCTTACGATATGCTTTTCATTTAGGCACAAATTTGATATCATGGACTTCTAAGAAGTAGTCTATTGTCTCAATATCTTCTACATAAGAATAATATGTAGAAGCTACTACAACATCATGTCAATGCAATATGGATTAGAATACTCTTGAAAGATCTTGCACGTGTGAAGAAGGAGCCAACTTCTATTTTCTATGACAACAATTACACAATTGCATTGTCCAAACACCATGTGTTTCACCAAAAAATAAAACACATTGATATCACTTTATTTGTGAGCTTTTCAACAATGGTGACATTTCTCTTCAATTTTGTGGATCTGCAGACATATTCACCAAACCATTGGGAATAATTTTTCTGAAGAAAGTAACCCTTGAGATTAAAGGGGAGTGTTAAATCATAGAATCCCTCATGTTGACCATGTTTGCATATATTAATTAGTTGGTTGATTAATTGATTTGGTCATTTTTATATTTATGGAAAGTTGTTAGTCAGTTGTTAGTTTTTTACTGTATCAAACCTCTAAGATTGCTAAATCTCTATTGTAAAATATCTACTTAATAATGAGAAGGGCCAACCATACCCCAAGATGTTTTCCCCTGTTTTTCCTGATATCTTTATCAAATTAACAAAACTAACATTGCACCATCTAACAACAAAAAACAATGTTTGTAGCTTGTCCAGAAATGTAATTTTTTTTTCAAATCCAAAAACGTACCCAGAAGTCCCAAATAATCGGACGGTTTAGCAACACTGGTGTCAATTTTGATGAGAATCCCTTCTGGAACAATAGCATACTCAGAGAGTTGATAGAACCCGGAGACAAAATCCCCAACTTCAAACTCTGAATTAGCAGATGTCACTACCTTTCCTACTGAAACAGATTTGATCGCCTGCACACAACAACAGATTTTTTTTTAAGAATTATTAAAATACAAATGTTGTCTATTGTATATAATAACAACATAACTTTTTTTTAGGAATTATTAAAATGATGATGATAATTAACATCCATTAAGATCGAATTGGTCTATCGCACTTCGCAAAAACAGATTCAAAAATTAAATTAAGATTATAATTAAACCAACCTCATTCAAGTGAAACTTTTGAAGATAGAGGCCATCATTAGATTGCTTCATACACTGTCTCTGATATGGATCTACAGATATCCATACATTTTTCACAACAACATCTCCTGGCGATCCATCTCTACCCACATTTCCAATATCCAGTTGGGTTTCTCTGATTTTCAAATGAGCATCGGTGACGGGACCTTCGTCAGCATAGGAAACTAAAACTATCTCTTTGATGGGAATTGTTTGCTCCATATTGCAGGCCTCAAATATATGACAAACACTGGCTGCGAGACCTCAAAATAATAAGAAAATAGTAACTGGGTCGATGGACAATGCTAGACAAAGTAGTGAATATTATTTAGAATGATTGGAAGTAGTTATTCTTTAAAATTCTAAATCTAGTCAACTAGAATATTTTTTAGACTGTAATTATTAAAAGATAATTCAACCAGAACATACAAAAAAAATGTTTTTTACTATTTATTTTAAGAAAAATGTGTAATTCATTTCTTTCTCAATAATAATAATAATCTATTTTTAAGGTCACGTCCAAGCCACACCAAATTGGTGTATGAGATCTCTTTGTTTGTGAGACAAGGGACGATTTGGATAAAGTTTAAGAAAGTATACATTAATATAAAAAAATTTACACTTAAAATTTAAAAATATATTCATAAATATTTCAATGTCCA
>CBVK0100688709.1:0-16112 GCA_900067695.1 Picea abies | reverse complement strand
AAAATTGTTTTGAGTAAGAAAATGAGGTTCAAACATAAAGTCATATTGGGACTGTAAGGAACTCTCGGTCCTATGGAATAAATTTTGGATGGGCACCAAATGGAAAAAAGGTTCTAACTTGGGCACCCATGTTTGGTAAGCCTCTACCTCTTAATAAAAACACTTTTAGTAGTAGTAAGAAGTTTTTGTGTTGCTAATAAATGGGTTCGTACCTAGGGTGTATGGATTACGATGATAGGATGATGCAAGAATGAAAAATGGAGTGAAAACCTATCATATATGCCGATGAAATAATATACTAGTCAAAGGCATGAACCAATAGTATGACACTGGAAATCGTGAAAAAACTTGGACAAAACCACTAAAAACCAAGTCTTTTCACTGCGATATTAGTCCATAAGGTAAAAAAATATAAAATAACTATAGAAAATGGGTAAAAAGATTCTACTAATAGTAAAAAATACTATTTTACCATACCATTTGATTTTTTTACCCACATAATGCGTTTTAGGCCATTTTCCCACGATCTTCAAGTGTCAATTATGGGAGATATGATAAACATAATAAACAACCATTTGGACCAAGTAAGTTCCCATCCCCTCTTGTTCAATTTCAATGGTTTAAATTCTAGTTTTAGGTCTCATTTTTTAGTATTAGAGAGTGTAACATGGAAACTAGTGTATACGCAGGTGATAGATCATCGGGTTGTGTATATGACCCCACATACATGGGAAAAGCAAAGCTTGCACGTGTATATGCAGCCTTATACATGACTGTTATGAGATTATCTCGTGCACAAGTCCATGAACAAGATTTTGAAAGGGTTTTAGCTCAAAAAATGGTTTCTCTAGGAGCATGAGGAGATAGATGCAATATTGGGAAGAGATGAAAGGGCCCAACAAGTTTTAAAATGATGTGACCTTTATAAACTTTGGGCTCTCAAGGGAATGAGGGATCAAGTGAGGTTACTCCAGTTACTAGTAAACTATTGGGATCTAGAGACAAAGTCCTTCAATTTCGATGGGAAACCATTAAGGATTGATGTGGACGATATATACTTTATCACATAATTTTCTCGTTGGGGTGAGGTAGTGAATCTCAAGGACCGAGGCACTAGGGGTGGCATGATTATGGAGGAGTACATTTCCACCCATTTTGTTGTAGGCACAGATAAATTAGGGAGCCAACTCCCTATCACATTGATCAAGAACCTGAGTTTATATATCATCGTGCTTGTACTCACATGGATTTTGGGGTTAGCCTCATTTCACCAGGCATCAAGGCCACTCATATTATACTAAATGGAGTTTTTAACACCCACTGTTTATGACTGGTGTACCTCATTGTTGGCTAACATAAAGAGCTAGTTGACGGATTGCAAACAAGGGGGAATGAGAAATTTCGGATTTGCATCCATACTTTGTAGTTTTTTCTTTGAGAGGGTTCTAGGCTTGATCCCTAGAGTAGAGAATAATCCACATGGATTGCGTGATCCATCCATGTCACAGTGCATCGATGTGATGAGGTGACTAAGAGGTGGTAGGGTTCCAAGCACCTACAATGATAAGTTCTTTTTCTGGTGGCACCGATAGGTCATAGCCATTGACCACTATCCTTATGGAGGGATAAACTATAAAGGGGATCCTGACATGCCTTTTCCACCAGGTTCTGCCTATCGTGAAATTGATAAGACATGTTTTTATATATTTCATTTATTTTTGTTTTTCAATAAAAAAAAAGCAAATTTTTTTGCATGTTATCGAGTATTAACAAGTGCTTTGTTACACAGATGTAGGTGCACGAAGGCCAGAGGGATTCCCAAAACATCAGTGAATGGTCTGACAAGATGAGCTAGTGGGATGGGATGTAGAGAAAGTGCTACAAAATGTGTAGGGGAAACTGTCTCGATTGAAACACATGATTCCTATGGTTCAAGTGGACGATCTTCCAGAGGCGATGCAGTGAAAGGTAGTGGGTGTACCTTGTGCATGGGCATGACTCTTCCAACATCCTGCAAATGTTGTAGTGTGCTATCATGATATGCATCTAGCACCATAGGCACATATTCCATGGCCATGTTACATACCGACCATATATGTATTTTGAGGGTGTGAGCCCCATTTTGTACTATGACACCATATTTTTTGAACATGGAAGGATGAAATATAAAAAAAAAAATGGTCTTCGGCTTTACTTATAAATGATACAATGTATAAATGTATGAATGTGTTTTCTTTTCTTAGTTATGTGACAAATGAAAATCTAAAATATAATTATCATATGCATCAGATACATTATTAGAACTTCTAGGGATGTGATTATAAGTAAGAAAATCAAAGTATCGTTCCAAAAGTCATACCCGTAGGAATCATTGGAGTAGAGTAGGATCTCACACATGGTAACTATTGTTTAACTGACAAACGAATAACTGGGAGTCTAAGATAACTTTTAAATATCGAAGACCATGTGAAATTGTGTTGTGTAATAGCTCTATAATGGGGCTATACTCAACCACATTATTCGTTGATGTCTCCAGACGAACACCACCTGAAGACACTAGTTGGCCCTTGGGTGAATAAATGACCCAAGTAGCGAAAGCCATGTTTCGCATATGGTGAATGACACCGTCCATGAATCCTATGTAAACAAAAGACTCCTTTGAAATTTTCCAACCAAGGGAAAAATCGATAAGAAATTTGATGACACAAAGGAAAATATAAAAAAGTTTACACACTAAGATACACAAGTATACAAATTTCACACCCAAGTTTGAGGGAGAAATCATAATACCTTTTAAGGTAGATCCCATTTTTGGGCTCATCCTACATATTCCCTTCACAATATTCTAATTCGTAGGCTCCTTTATCTAAGACACGTCGCACGATATAAGGACCATGCCACACGGGGTTGAATTTACCTACCCCCAACAGTTCTTTGGCATGGTCATAAAGAAGATCGAAGTCACCCTCAATGTACTTTCGAGGACATAAAGAATTATCGTATCGAACCTTAAAACATCATTTATTTTCTTTGATAGTCATAGAGGCGTCTCGACGCTTCTCATTGAGGTGCTCCAGGTGCACGAGGAGTTCTTCAAGATTGGATGTGTCGGGTAGGAGCTCAATTTCCAACTTAAGGGAAGGGATTTCACATTCAATTGGAAGAATCGACTCCACACCATGTACTAACTGAAAAGGAGAGAAACCAATGGAAGTATTTATCATGGTTTGGTATGCCCAAAGTGTAGTGTAAAGAATCAAATGCCAGTCATATTTACTCTGGTTGACAGGTTTTTGCAAGATGGTATTGAGAGATTTATTCATCACCTCTACTTGTCCATTTTCCTGAAGATAGTAAGGGGAATAATGTGTTAGGATATTTATACACTTAGGAGTTAGTTAAGATCTACTTGGTCTAATGTGTCGTTAGGTAAACGTGTGTTTCTTAGTGTGTTTATTTAGTATGTATTAGTATGCATTTGTAGTTAGGAAATCTGACGGTCACGATATGTTCCTAGCATAGAGTGATCTGACAGTTCATATTCTCCTCGATATTAAGGACCATTGATCCATGTATTAACACCTGCTTGGTCCATGATCTCTATTTAAAGAGCATGGAGGGTCATTTTCCGATGATCTATTGTGAGAAACTCTCTTTTAAAATCTCTCTGTAATATTTTTCTTTTGCATTAATAAACTACTCCAATTGGTCGCATTGGTTGGGGTCGTGGTTGTTTCCCCATAGGGGTTTTACCACGTCAAACATTGGTGTGTTGATATTTGATATGTTTGTGTGAGTGGTTACTGAAGGTGTTCATCCTCTGTAGGAATACCTATGTTTTCGAACATGGTATCAGAGCCTGTTTGAAGACCCGCTCCTGTTGTAGATCGTGATCGTGAAGATGAGTTTCCTCATATCCATTTTTTGTCATTTTCGTACATTTATAGGCTGATAGAACTATTTCATTACGTCCAGAGTGCTTGTTTCAGTTAGGAACACTTTTTTTTTCACTCAAAAATGTTTTTTTTTCCCAAGATACGACCATTCCAGTTAGATCTGGAGGTATAAAGCCTGAATATGCATTTTTGAAATTTTTGTAGAGTATTATTTTGGTTTTATATTATTTATTTCTGGGTTGCTACTCTCTTATATCTGTGTATTCTATTTTCCCCGTGCCCTGTGCAATCTTGGCAAATCAGAAACAAATAGGAAAATGTGCATCTTTCAGGTAAGCTAACCGATATCTAACCTTTGTCATCGAGAAACATAAGTTTTTTCTTGTGTGAAAAGATTTTTTTTTTATCATGCTCTCCAAGGTCGTCAACAACAACAACAACAAAAACACCCTCAATCCTCTTGCTAAACAATCAAATATGTTTTGCTAGACCATTTGGTTAAAAGTTTCCTTATTAAGTAAGAGGTCTTGAGTTCAAGTCTATCTTTTTGTTACTTTTTTTGAAAAAGTTCATTCTCAAATTGTAAAGTGTATTTCACTTCAAGTATAAAAGTGAATCATTATAAGTAGCTTTAATATTTTATTTTAGAGTTATTTATTTTTCATGCAACTTTTCTTTTATAATTTAGCTTCATTGTAAAAGTGATCCCCACTTCTCTTTATAAAATTGGGCCACTTTATAAAGAAACTTATACCATCACATGGTCCTTTAGTTATCGTTTATGACTTTTATTAAAAGGGCATAACTCTCACATCCAAAGCCCTTTTTCAGTGCCATTTTTTTTTAAACCGCCTAATTTTTTTAGATCTTTCCATCCAGATCATCAGTTTCAGTTTTTAAATCCATATTATCTTCATATTTAATATGGATTCTACAAGTAATCTCTTTCTTACTAGCACCAACTACTTCCAATGGAAATTCGATATGGAGGATTTATTAAGAAGTAAAGGCTTGTGTCAGATTACCTTGGGAAAGGAAACAACACCCACTGATGTTGATAGGAAAGTTAAATGGGATAATAAGAACGATGAAGCATATGGATTAATTTGAATGTCCATCTGTCATTATTTAAGGTTCCTCCTTCAATCAATTGATAAACCCAAAGAAGCTTGGCAAAAGATTGAATCTATGTTTGCTAAACACAATATTATTGGAGCACAACAATTAGAAAATAAAGTACTGACTTTAAGTCCATATGATTTTTCTTGCATTGAATACTATCTATCTAAGTTTAAAACACTCAGAACTTTATGTGAAGAATGTAAGATAAAGGTAGAACAAGATCGTTGCATCTATCTTATTCTTTCTAAGCTAGGTAGTGCATATTCTATGTTTGTATCTAAATTTTATGCCATGCATGAGGCTCTAGGGACAAATTATAGAAAACCCAGTCTTGATAAGTTTTGTGATGCTTTGATTAGAGAGAAAGATAAGATTGTACAACTTGGAATGATTAGCACTACATGTACCCGCAACAAAACTTTAGTCATCCATCAGAAAGATAAACCTAAGAATCCCAAGAAGCAACATCCTCGCTAGAAAAAAAAGCAATATAAGGGTCCCAAACTCACTCAGACAGCTTCCACTCCTAATGGTGACAAGGGATAAAAATATAAAAGTAAGAAGACTGAAAAACATTGCAACTTTTGTGATAAATATGGGCATAATGAGTCCAAATTTTTCAAGAAGATGGAAAGTTTAGAAGCATCGATGAAGAAGCACAACATCGGTATTGATTCTAGTTCTTCTTCTTCTTCTCATGAACATGCACTTTTTGTTTCTGGTTTCTCCTTCAATACAACTTATACTTCTTCTTTTGATGAGTGGCTTATTGATTCTAGAGTATCTTATCATATGGCTAAGGATAGAGACATATTTTCTGATCTAAATGAATGTAACACTGAGAAAATATTTGTTGGTGATGATAGATATCTTAGTGTTGAAGGATCTGGAACAATTCAAGTAGAAAACAGTCATTTCAATGATGTATTATGTGTTCCAAGTCTTTCTTGCAACCTTCTATTAGTATATCAAATCAATCATTCAAGTTTAGGTAAAACCATATAGTTTTCACCTCACTAAGTTGTAATCAAGGATCTAAAATATCATAAGCATGTTCTTGCAACTAGAATTGCTGATGATATTACCAGGTTGTACAAGTTTGATAACTTTGGGTCATCATATTTTTCAATAATTTTTGTTGCTCATAGCAATTACTCAAGCAAACTTTGTCATGAGCGGTTTGTTCATCTAAACTATCGCTCATTGCAATAACTATGTAATCAACAGATAGTGACTAGTCTTCCTCTTATTTCATGCAGAGATGGTGTTTGCGCTAATTGTGTTCTTGGAAAACATCATTGGGATAGTTTTGACAAACGTGCCTCTTGGCATGCCTCAGGCTCTTTGCAGCTTGTTCATAGTGAGTTATATGGTCCACTTTCTTCTCCTTCTTTTTCTGGGTGCAAATATTTCTTAACTTTCATTGATGACTTTTCCAGACATACTTGGCTTTACTTCTTAAAACTTAAGAGCAAAGTTTTTGACAATTTTTTGGCCTACATGACTCTTGTAGAAAATCAATATGGACATCAAATTCAAAAGTTAAGAACAAATAATGGAGGTGAATATGTGAACAACAATTTTACAAGTTATTGCACTACACGGTGCATCCAAATGCAACACACTGTACCATATACACCACAACAAAATGGTGGTGCTGAGAGAAAGAATTGCACATTAAAAGAAATGGCTAATTGTATGATCCAATCTAAGGGTTTAAGTCTAAATTATTGGGCAAAATCAATCAACTATGCAAATTACATAGTAAATCGCACTCCCACAAAGGCTCTTAAAAATATAACCCGGAAGAAGCTTGGACCAAAATTAAACCTGATGTACGTCACGTCCATGTATTTGGAAGTATAGCATGGGATCACATTCCTGTTGAGAAAAGGAAAGCATTGCAGTCTAAAAGTGAGAATTGTATATTTGTTGGTTATTCTGAAGATGTCAAAGGTTATAGACTTCTTCAACCACATTGTAATAAAATTATTATTTGAAGAGATGTTAAATTTGATGAAAATATCTTGGCCTGCGAGCCTAATTCGAAAATTGTTCCTTCTTCGGCATACGATCCATATTCGACGTTTGTGCCTTCTTATGTTCCTATTATTGTTTCTTCTTCAAATGATGACAGTGAGGATGCAAATCCACCTCCTCCTACTCACCTTCCTCCAAGTGATTCCTTTGAATATGAACCAACACCAACTCCACCGCTTCCTAGATGGGTTCATTCAACATGAGAAGCAATTGGTGATGTTGTTAGTGATCCTTCATATCAGTGTCAGACACATTTACAGTTCCAACGAGCCTCTTCTCCTTTGGCTCAAGTTTTAGAGACTCATGATCCAGAGGCATTTGCAGAAGCTTCAGTTCATCTAGATTGGGATACAACAATGAATGAAGAGTATCGTTATTTAATGGCCAATGATACTTAGGATATTGTACCTCTTCCAAAAGGAAGAAAACTTGTCACATGTAAATGGGTCTAAAGAACTAAGTATGCATCATATGGAAGTGTTGAAAGACACAAATCTTGGTTAGTTTCCAAAGGATTTTCCCAAGTTGAAGGAATTGACTATAATGAAACCTTTTCCCCTGTATCCAAAATGAATTCCATCCACCTTGTTCTTGCCCCTGTTGCCTCAAATAAATGGGAGGTTCATCAGATGGATGTTAAATCCTCCTTCTTGCATTGAGATTTGAAAGAATAACTCTACATGGAAAAACCTCCTAGATATGTCTAGAATGACTCTAGCCTTGTTTGTTGCCTTAAGAAATCTCTTTATGGTCTTAATCAAGCTCCCTAAGCTTGGTATGCCAAAATGGACAACTTTCTTATTGATACTAAATTCTCTAGATGCCATTCTGATCCTAATGTCTATACCAAGAAAGTTGGAAGTCATCTCATGATCCTTGTCCTTTATATTTATGACCTTATCCTTTATGGTAGTGACTCAAAACTTTTAAACCATGTGAAAACCAACTTTAATAAGAAATTTGAAATGACACACTTAGGGTTTTTGCACTATTTCCTTAGCCTCCAATTTTTGCAAACCAATGAAGGAATTTTTCTTTCCTAATCTAAGTATGCTTGTGACCTTCTTTGTTTCTTTCACATGGATTATTTTAAACCATCCCTTTCTCCATTCTAGTCTGGAGTCAAGATTACTACCACCTATACTTCTCCCGAAGTTGATGCCACCCTGTATCATCAGTTAGTTGGTAGCCTTTTATACTTGACTCATACCCATCCTAATATTTCATTTGTTTTTGGTCTTGTTGCCCGATATATGCAAACCCCCCATGAACTCCATTGGAAAGAAACTAAAATGATAGTTCGCTATGCCCATGGTACAATTCAGTTCGTGATACATTACAGTTCAGGGGGGGCTCCTTTATTGGTTGGTTTTAGTGATTTAGATTGGTCTGACAACCCTGATGATCAGAAACCTACTACAAGTTATGTTTTCAGCCTTGGTTCAGGACCTGTCACTTAGGTTATGTTTTCAGCCTTGGTTCAGGACCTGTCACTTGGGCCTGTAAGAAACAACATGCTATTTCACTTTCTTCAACATAATGAGAGTACCAAGTATTGGTAAATGCAAGTTAGGAAGCCTTGTGGCTTCAACAAATTCTTTCAAAGTTTGGATTCCAGTAGAAACATACGACCAGCCTTTGGTGCAACAATCAGAGTGCCATCAAGCTCACCAAAAACCAAGTTCAACATCAATGTAGCAAGCACATAGAGATACACATGCACTTCATCCGAAAGCTCATTCATGATCAAGTTATTGAAGTGCTCTTTTTCCCTACAAAATATCAAGTTGCAGACATTTTCAAAAATCTCTTACAAAAGAAAAGTTTTCCAAACTTCGATCTATGTTAGGAGTTTAGGAAGTTGTCATTAAGGGGGGATAGGCTCTAATTCCTTCTTCCTTATCCTATTGTGTTACTATTTCCATGACCATGATAATATGTTGGTGCCCCCCAGACGAGGTTGGGTTATAGTCCATAAAATCTACCCCCCACTTGTTGAAGGGACTGATGGTGATTAATGGTTGAAGAGGAGTCGGGTGCGAGTGCATTTTCCGAGAAAACATCTGGCAAGGGTGACACTTCTTTACCTCTTCAACACAATCTTTTAAAATTGATGGCCAAAAATAACCGGCTCGAAAAATCTTTTGGGTTGTCATAAGCCCAGATAAATGACCACCACATGCCAGACTATGAAAGTCTTTGAGAATATCCTCAACTTCCTCTTGAGTCAAGAAATGACATAAAATATTATCTACCCCTCGACAATACAGAGTGTCGTTGATAATAAGGTATTTTTTACCCTCATGATGTATACGTCGTCGATCGTCTCTCGAAAGATGTTGAGGTATATTCAAGGTTTGAATATAGATCAAAATGTCTCCATACCAGGGTTATGAAGATGATATAAGGAAAATATGTTCATCCTTGAATGAATCATCATGAAAAATGTCCTCATCTAGTCGAGGGAAGTCTGATATCAACTCAACAAAAAATAACGATTTCTTAGACTTTACTGAATTGAAATTGAGATCAAATTCTTGCAAAATAATGATCCACTTATTGCATTTGCCCCCTATGATATTCCTGGTGAGAACGTATTGAAATGGATTGATATCCACAACCATAGTAGTTTTGAAAACTTAAAATATAATGTTGTAATCTTTGAACCACATGTACGGTGGCGAAGGCCAGTTTCTCTACGTGAGAGTGTTTAAGTTGAAAACCAACTAAGTTTCGACTGAGATAGTAGACAATATGATCATGTTTCTAATTTTCCTTATGAGCTAGAACCATACAAATCATCCCTTCAGATGCAGCGTTATAAAGAAAATAGTCTCTATTCTAGACTAGAGGCTTCAACAAAGGCGTCGATACCAAAGATTTATTAAGATCATCAAAGGATTCCTGAGCTCACTCATCCCATATAAATAGAGTATTTCCTCAACCTTCATAGGATATACCATGATCCCATGCTCAGACACTAATAATCCTAAAATACGACTAGACCTAACAAAAAATATGCATTTGTCAGGGTTCAATTGAATGCGATGGTAACAAGATATCTCAAAAACTAATAGAAGGTGAGTGAAATGATCTATTCTCTTGAGAGAGTGAGCAATGAGATCATCTAGGTAAGCTTCGACAATATGATTAAGATTGTGAAAATAAAAGGTCATGGCATGTTGGAAGGTCACTTCGATGATTTTAAGACATAAAGGAATTTTTCGGAATGCAAAATTACCCCAAGTACAAATAAACATCATCATATGTTGATCCTCGGGTTTGATATGAATTTTATTATACCTTGAAAATTCGTCCATAAAAGAAGAAAACTTTCTTCCTACACACTCGTCAAGAATCTGGTCAATGAAAGGAGAAGGGAAGTTATCTTTAAGACAAGCCTTATTCAAGTCTCTAAAATCCATACATATGCAAATGGTTTCTTGATTTTTATTTACAGGAACAGGATTGGAAACCCATTCAATCAAATGAACCAGGTAGATGAAACCAACATTAAGTATCTTCTCTACCTCTGCCTTAATAGCGGGGGAATTCCTAGGATTAACAACTCTAAGACATTGCTGAACAAGTTTAGCATCTAGATAGGTTTGAATTTAATGTTTGAAAATGTTGGGGTCGATCCCTGAGATCTCTCCATATGATCAAGTGCATACATCTCATAATTATTTGAAGAGTTTGTTGTAGATATGAATTTCTTCAGGAGAACAATCTGCACCGATATATACATTCTCAATTTTACCAGGGATACGAGAGATGTCGATCGTGACAGTAGGATAAATATTCTCCATGTTTCCCTTGAAATTAATACCATGTGTATCTAATGGAACCATGGTGTGACCGACCATCTCACTCAAGGTAGATATAAATTCATCTTGTTCGATCTTAACAAGCTCTGGGAAAAATAAGATTGATGATGCATATCGTCCTAAGGCTTATCAGGACTAGACATGGCCTCTAATATGGCTTTATCCAAAGGTAAAGTATCTTCGAGGAAATCATGCAAATAAGATGATTGAGTGGCCCATACGGGCTCTAAAACATGATCCACCTCGTCCATCCATGAGGAGGAAGGATCTGGGTCAGTAGTAGTGCCAAGAATAGCCTGATACGCAAACTCTGCTGCTAAAAGTGTAATTTCCATCCCAATGTGTGACTGAACTTCACATGACATAGTCGGGGAAGGTAGGGTCCAACGTTCATTGAAATACAAAGTACATAAATGAATGAACCTCATTGATGATGAATATTCACTGGAAATGGCATGAATATGGTGAATTAGTGCCATGAAATCAAAGCTACCCATCAAAGAGGAATACATTCTGATACCAACATCCTTAGTTGCATGATGATAATTATCAATAACAAGGACCAAAGGTCCAACCAATGCACTAAGACTAGCATTCACAAAGGAGAACTAATCAATCGTCACTATTTTCTCTTCATGAGGAAAACATAAAGTGTAGAAAATGGATGACACATCGGTTGTCATGGAATAAGTCCAATTACTCCCTAGTAGTAAATTGTAGTCGAGAGGTGCATCAACCACCTCAACATCAGCCTCCACAGTATTCCCACCTAACTGGACCGAAAAAGTGGGGAGGATTCCATGGGGTCAAAATGAACGCCCATCAAATGCGGTCAACATAGTCATAGATTAAGATAGGGTTAGAAATCTAATGGATTTCCAATAGTTAGGGACATCACACACATCACAAAAACTTCATCAATTACAATATGTTTGATGGTAATTTTTGTGTACCCCACAAGGATTTGAAAGGCCACGTGGTAAGGAAAGCAAGGCCTAAAATCTGTGACGTCAAAATTGATAATGTTTGAGCCACACAGGTCTATAGCACCTAACATAGATAACAATGAGTTCCTTTATGAAGGAAACATCTAGAGCACCTCCAAAGCTAGCATCGCACAAGGGGTTTGGCACAAATCTTCGACAATAAAACAATTCTGGGCAGAGATGGCATTAGGATTGTGGGCATAGTGCTTTAGTAATCCTTTTGAAATATGAGGTAGAGGTTCCATATTTTTGATCTGCAAGGGTGTTTCCAGAGGAGGAGGAGACCCTGAACCTATAACAGTTTGTGAATAACCGTAATCACGAGATTGAGTGGCTACATCAATATGAGATTTGACCATATTGATGCATAGATGGCCACCTTCATGTGTCGAGGTGTTTTGAATTCCACTCAATGCATTTCCAGTGTTGGATGCCCCCAAGTCTATATGTTGATTATGTGGAAATGGGTTGGTCAGTACAATGAGTGATTGTGATAAGATCCTCGAGGTTCCTCGATTTTGGGGCATAGATGGTAAGGTGATCATCTTTACAAAGTTTACAAGGTAACTTCACCTTCCTCTTTTATTTCTTTCCCTCACCAACATTATTATTCGATCTATAATTGTTAGTGTCCTCCTTGGATTTATTATTATCTTTCCCATCCTTACGATTATTACCTTGTCCTTTATTCTTATTCCCTCATGGTTGATGGTTACCATTTGGGTTGGACAAAGAGTGTACAAAATGCACATCTGCTAACTGGGTGGTGGTGGAGGATGAAGCAAAAGCTTGTCCTACTACAAGATGGATTAGAGATAAATATTTCAACTGGTTCATCACCAAGTCTGTAGTCTGATCATTTTTAGAGCCTATGATGACATTGGATGAGGCCCAAGATTTTGTTTAGGGTCGTATTTTGACTGTGGTGCATCGAGAATAATTTCACAAAGCATCCCATATTGAGCATATATGAGGTCCAATTGTTGGGATTTGGAAATGGCTTCTTCCTCAGATGTTACTTTGGATGTAGATACATCCTTCGAAATATAAGTAAATAAGGACTTAAGGAACCATTCCAACAGAAACTTTTTAGGAATGTAGGATTTAATCAACCTCTTTCGTCTATGCCACTCTTGGATATGGTTCAAGATATGCATGGCTTTATCTTGGTGGAAGGACAACAAAAATTCTATGTTGGCATTGTAACGAATTGACAACTGGAAGTGGTTGAGAAAAAACAATACCATATGATTGAAAGTTCCATATGTACCCCCCGATAGTTAAATTTACCATTTCATGAAGACCCCCATGAGGGTGCATTGAAATAGCCTCAAACAAATATAATCATCATTTAGGTAGTTATATGAGAACCATAGATGGAAATTAGTGACATGATCACCCGTATACTCACCAGTCTTTCCTTAAAATTTTGGAATATTTGAAGGAATCGTGGTGGGGACAGGGGGCCATGATGGATCATGATGCATGAGGTCTTTCATTAACTTTGAAAAATATGGCATATTAAGCATGGAAAGAAAAGGGAGTCGGGGTTGCGGCATTTAAGTCCATTCTCTCAGGAAAGATTGGACTTGAGGGATTGCAAACCATCTAGGGAACTGGTATATACCATGGCCCTGCTTGGTAGGATAATATCCTCCTCCAAACTGATTCATGAAAGGTTGTATGGGAACCATACCCATGAAAGTGACATGATGTGGGTTATATACATTTCCCCCAGTTGAAGGAACTCTGTGCTAGGAGTTTCCCATACTGTGAAACTGACTCCCTCCAAATGGAACACTAGAGGATAGAGGGGGATTCTCCATAATAAATGCATTCGTTGGAATTGACATGGAGGAAGAAGGCATGAATGATGAAATATAGGAAGTGAATTGTCTACTCGGTTGAACACTCCATCCCCTAGAGCATTGAAGCTAGAAATAGGCCTGGAGGAAAGAGGAGTGCAACCTCCAACAATAGGATTGTCTTGTGAAATATGACCTTGACCAAATGAGAAAGGAACATAAGGAGGCGTCATGCCCCCAGAACCAAAACTAGGATTTACATTAGCCGTTGAAACGAAGGATGAGATTTGTGAAGTCATGTTAGGCATACCAAAATAAAAGGGATTAGAGGCCAAAGGTATTGAATGAGAATCATGATTCGACATATAAAAAAAATGTCCAAAATTGTTCATTCCTGTGGGTTGAGTAGAACTCACAAGTTGGGTAGCCCTAGAGGAGGTGACCTCTGGCACCCACACCGTCGAGGATGAAGGAGTCGAAGGGATCCCACTAATCATATAAGAGAGTGGATTCAAAGGACTCCCCGAGGCATTTAGGTCTGACTCAGTACTCATAATTGGATGATCACAAGTCCAGGAGGTGGAGATATAAGTACCATGCTTATTAACTCTATGCCTTTTAGGAGGAAGCTTCAGTAAAGGATCAATATGCAGTGGTAACTTCAAAAAATGAAGAGATCGACGAGGAGGCTGGTCTTGCTCCACGATGACTTGGAACTCAATATATAAAACAAAATTCTAGGGCCAACTAATAATCATAGACCACACTAAAAAAAATAAAAAAGGCCAATGCACTCAAACAAGATATAGTGGTTGAAAGGGGCCTCTCTCACTAGAGTAGGTATGTCTCTCCCAAGAGGGGCCTGAGACTCCCTTCAAAAGATTGGAGGTATCATAATCAATTATAAGGGCCCTCGTAGGCTTAACAACACAATCGATCAGATCTCCCTGGAGAGGACTGAATAAGAACTTCACAGGTAGACCCTACTACAAGAAAAAATAGACAAGCCAAGAAGGATACCAAGAAGCAAACACTTAGACCAATGTGCAAGGAAAACTAATGAAAAAGATGATAAGAAATAAATATGCCCAAAAATTCAACAATAAAAAAGTTTCCTATTGCTTTGTAGGCACTTAACAGTCAAAATAGGGACCCAAGAAGACTCAACAACCAACAAAACTTACCCAAAAAACACCAAACTCATCCAAGGAGACTCAAGAGATGAAGTATGCGACTATTTGAGCAACAATCATGTATATACACACTCTAAAGGAAGACAACTTGCGTATATAGGCATCTGTCAAAGGAAAACCACGTATACTAAGAAAAACACTACCAGGGCAAGGGTTAAGCCAATAAATGAAGATGCAAGGTAAAAAAATAGGTTGTCAAGCAACAAACGATAAGGAAAATAAGGAAAATAAAGAGAAAATCAAGGAGAAAAACACTCGAAACCCAAAAAAGGAGATCAAATACGCAATATGGTTTCCAATTCTGTTATGAGGAAAATATCTCTATGGCTAGGGGTAAACCAAAACAGAAGGAATGAAACACAAAAATCAACTATAATCCCAGGTATGCTATATAAATCAAATTCTAACAAGGCAAGGCTAAGAGCCTACCTCATCTGAACGTTCAAAGAAGACCATCGTTGAGCACACTACTCAAAGCTTTATACCTACAACTTGTCCTCAAAAGCCAAGATACACAAGAATATGGTGATAATATATAATGTTAGCATATAACTTAGCATAATCCATTAACATACATGAAAAATATGCCCATGAAATAGTAATTCAAATATTTGCAAGATATCAATTGGACAAGAAAGTGTATTTCTATTAAAATAATCAACATAAGTACATAGGTGAGAAAATTTTGTAACGACACATATCAGAATTGAGAAACCAAGTTCATCTAGTTGGGCCTCCACCACTTCAATCTTGCATTAAAGGCAAGCTCATATATAGGAGTCAATGGTATTCTCCATCAGAAAGAAGGAAGACCTTGGGGGTTGAACAACAGAGTTTATACTTTCAAGGACAAAGGGATGCAGACTCAATATGAAGTGAAATTTCTCCATAGTGTATTTTCTCTCAAAGTTGAATTGTTGAATCCCTCAAGGCTTGGATATGGCTCAATTTATAGCCTTTGAATGGAACTAAAGGGCCAATTTGGAGCGTTTCCAGTATGTGGAAGTTCAAGGATCATGGATCTCATGACATGGCATGGAAACCTGACATAATTGTTAATGTTGAGCACCAAACCCAATATACGTGAGATGTAGTGGAGAAACCTACATATATTTTTGTTGTATAACTGATAGGGCACGTATATGTGGAAAATGTTGGATCATGTTGTAATTAATGCCAATGGTTTGATTGATTGATCTCATTGATTGATGTCAAGTGATTGATTGATGTCAAAGGATTGATT
>CBVK0100688708.1:0-17906 GCA_900067695.1 Picea abies | reverse complement strand
GAGGCTTATTATCTGATATTATCTCTTTTTCAAGGCGTTGAGTACTTTTCCTAAGGTTTTTATATGCTATATTGATGTTTGGTTCTTAACAGAGTTCTCCTTCGTTTGGGGTGGATGGACATAGATTATGCTATTAGGAAAGATGAACCACCAGCACTGCAGCGGACATCACACTTTATGAGCGATGGGAGAGATCTAATCGCCTAAGCATGGTGTTCATTAAGACTAAAATTTCAGCTGGTATTCGTGGTTTCGTTGATCAGCATGAAAAGGTCCGAGACTTGCTGAAAGCCATTGATGATCAATTCGTCACTTCAGACAAGGAACTAGCAATCACCCTAATCATGAAGTTCTCATCCCTAAGGCTCACCAGTGTGAAAGGTGTGCATGAGCACATCATGAAAATGAGGGACACTGTGGCTCAATTGAAGAAACTCGAGGTTGAAATATCGGAGTCTTTCCTGGTGCACTACATCCTAAACACCCTTCCGCACCAATACAGACCCTTCAAAATCTCATACAACACACATAAGGATAAACGGTCAATTAATGAACTCATGACCATGTGTGTTCAAGAGGAAGAGAGACTGGTGATGGTATTGGGAGAAAGTGCAATGCTGGCAACACATGGAAAGGGAAAATCTCAAGCCAATAAGAAAGGAAAAGGTAAAGTACCTCCCCAAGCTGACATCAAGAAGGATTCCAAGTGTTTCTTTTGTAAAAAGAAGGGACACATGAAGAAGGAATGCGCCAAATTTAAGAAATGACTTGCGGACAAAGGTAATGCAATATTGTTTGTTTGTTATGAATCTAATATGGTCAATGTCAATATTAACACCTGGCGGATTGATTCTGGATCAACAATTCACATTTCGAATTCTTTGCAGGGTTTGCAAAACTTAAGGAAGCCAGTGGGAAGTGAGCAAAAAATCTTATCAGGAAACAAGATGGGCTCACATGTGGAAGTTGTAGGAACATGCTATTTAACTTTAAGTAGTGGCTTTGTTTTAGAATTAGAAAAGACCTTTTATGTTCCAAGTTTTTCTAGAAACTTTATTTCAGTTTCAAGGGTTGTACCTTTTGGATATTCCTTCAACTTTTCAGAAATATATTTCAGTTTATTTTATAAATCTGATTGTGTTGGGAATGGTATTTTGTCTAATGGTCTTTACTGCATTAATTTACAAAACAATGTCATTTATGATTCAATGCATGTTAACATTGACACTAAAATATATGTTATTAATGATGATTCCTCTAAATTATGGCATCGGAGACTAGGTCATATCTCCATAGAAAGAATTAAAATATTGGTAAATGAAGGGGTACTTAATACTCTGGATTTTACTGATTTTGAGACTTGTGTGGATTGCATAAAAGGAAAGCAGACCAATAAGTCAAAGAAAGGTGCCAATAGGAGTTCAAACATATTAGAGATCATACATACTGATATTTGTAGTCCAGACATGGACTCACATGATCAGAGATATTTCATCTCTTTTATAGATGATTACTCACGATATATGTATCTCTACATGCTTCATAATAAGAACGAAGCATTAGATGCCTTTAAAATCTTTAAGGCTTAAGTAGAGAAACAATGTGGCAAGCAAATTAAGATCGTGAGATCAGATAGAGGTGGAGAATATTATGGTAGATACACAGAAGATGGACAAGCACCTGGACCATTCGCAAAATTTCTTCAAGAGCATGGGATTGTTGCCCAATACACCATGCCTGGTTAACCTGACCAGAATGGTGTAGCAGAAAGAAGAAACCGAACATTATTGGACATTGTGCAGAGTATGCTTAACAACTCTAATATTCCTAAATCTTTGTGGATTGAAGCACTTAATACGACAGTGTATATATTAAACCGAATTCCAATCAAGGTTGTTCCTAAAACACCATTTGAATTATGGAAAGGTTGGAAACTGAGTTTGCGACATATGCGCATTTGGGGATGCCCGTCTGAAGTGAGAATATATAATCCACAAGAGAAGAAGTTGGATCCAAGGATCATTAGAGGGTATTTCATTGGATATGCTGAAAGGTCTAAAGGTTACAGATTTTATTGTCCATCTCATAGCACTAGGATTGTGGAATCAAGAAATGCAAAGTTTCTTGAAAATGACTTGAACAGTGGGAGCAACCAAACCAGGAACATAGTTTCTTAGAAGGATCATTCAGAATCTCAACCTTCCACCCCAAGTGATAGATTGGTTATTGTTCATAGCACCCCTCAAGTACAAACTCGTGTTGAACAACCAATTGTTGAAGTTCCACAAGCTGCTGATGACATTCTAGTAGATCATGTAGTTCAAGAGTTTCCAAGAACTTTTGAACAACGAGTTGAACCACATACTTCTCAGGAAGATTGTGGTACAACATTAAGAATATCTACTAGACCAAAGAGATCAACAATTCCTGATGATTATGTTGTGTATCTGCAAGAATCTGACTATAACATTGGAGCCAAAAATGATCCCGAGTCCTTTTCACAAGCCATGAGTTGCAAAGAATCAGAATTATGGTACGATGCCATGAAGGAAGAGATGAATTCTATAAAGAGTAACGAAGTCTGGGATCTTGTTGAGTTGCCTAATGGTGCAAAAGCCATTGGACGTAAATGGGTCTCTAAGACAAAGAAAGACTCATTGGGCAACATTGAGAGATACAAGGCAAGACTTGTTGCTAAAGGATTCACTCAGAAAGAAGGAATCTACTACACAGAGACTTTCTCTCCTGTATCTAAGAAAGATTCCTTGAGTGTAATTATGGCATTAGTAGCCCATTTCAACTTTGAGTTGCAACAAATGGATGTGAAAATGACATTTCTCAATGGAGATCTAGAGGAGGAGGTTTACATGAAACAACTTGAAGGATTCCCCTCTAGTGATGGTGAGCAATTGGTTTGCAAGCTCAAGAAATCCTTATACGGTTTAAAACAAGAATCCCGCCAATGGTATTTGAAATTCCATGATGTAATTTCTCCTTTTGGTTTTGTAGAAAACATTATGGATCAATGTGTATACTTGAAAGTTAGTGGGAGTAAAATTTGTTTTCTTGTTTTATATGTGGATGACATTTTTCTAGCAACCAATGATAAGGGTTTGCTGCATGAGGTGAAACAATTCCTCTCTAAAAATTTCGATATGAAGGATATGGGTGAGGCATCTTATGTCATTGGCATTAAGATCCATAGAGATAGATTTTGAGGCATCTTGGGTCTGTCTCTGGAAACCTATATTAATAAAATTTTAGAGAGATTTCAGATGAAGGATTGTTCACCAAGTATAGCTCCCATTGTGAAGGGTGATAGGTTCAATTTGAACCAATTCCTGAAGAATGAATTTGAAAGGGAAAAAATGAAGAACATTCCATATGCTTCTGCTGTCGGAAGCCTAATGTATGCTCAAGTCTGCATAAGACCCGACATTGCATTTGTTGTGGGAATGTTGGGACAATATCATAGTGATCCAAGTATAGACCACTAGAGAGATGCAAAGAAAGTAATGAGGTACCTTCAAGGAACCAAAAAATACATGCTTATCTATAGAAGGACGGACAATTTAGAAGTAATTGGCTACTCATATTTTGACTTTGTTGGATGTGTTGATTCACGCAAATCAACATCGAGATACACTTTTATGATGGTCGGTGGAGCTGTATCATGGAGGAGTGTCAAGAAGACCTTGATTGCCACTTCCACTATGGAAGCCGAGTTCGTCTCCTATTTTGAGGCTACTTTACATGGTGTATGGCTTAAGAGTTTCATTTCTGGGCTTAGAATTATGGATTCCATCTCTAAGCCATTGGGAATGTATTGCGACAATTCAACTGCTATTTTTATGGCTAAAAACAACAAAAGTGGGAGTCGAAATAAACACATCGACATTAAGTATTTAGCCATAAGGGAACATGTTAAAGAAAAGAAAGTGGTCATTGAGCACGTCAACACTGAGTTGATGATCATTGATCCTTTGACTAAGGGCATGCCACTATTTAAATTCAAGGATCATGTACTGAATATGGGACTTGGTTCCATTATGTAGTTTCTCATTGTATGGACAATGTTATTTTAATGAAATTCTTAATTATTGTGATGTTTTCCTCATATTTATGTGCACCTTAATTTGATTTGAGAGAATTCATTTGTGTAGGACCAAGAATAAACATAAGGTTTATTCATTAAGAAATTGTTGCCACATAAATTATAATAGAAATAAATACATAGTAATACATGGAAGATAATACTCGTCATAAAAGGACTTATCGCCATGATTCATGTAACTATTACTTAATACAGATTATCAATAGGTTTTAAGATGAGACATCAAGATTTGAAGTATGGACCAAGTGGGAGAATGTAAGCTCCCTTATCCGTATTCAATTGTCGCCGACTCATTCAGAAACCAATCGGATGTAACTGTTTTCTCGTTGGGAGCTTATGGAATGGTCCATTACTCCATCTAGGGTTCTCTACCAAGATCTGTGGAATAGTTAACACATAGCCAACAAAATCTTGATGGAAGCTTGGCTATGAATAATTTTGTTTGGTCCCCAAGCTCGATCAATCCCCTTCAGTCTTACACCATCAATTAGAGTGAGTAGATCTTGGAAGTGCCATATGGAAAGCAAAACTAGTGTGGAACTAGGAAAACTTCTACAACAATTAGTCAAAGCCGAATGGTCGGAGGTATAATCCATTCGGCATCTAAATTTCAATTCTTTTAAAGAGTTTTATCCACATATTTTAGGATCGATTTATTCTATCAACAACTTCATAATTAACTTTCTTATTGAATTCTTGTACATGCACCCATACATGCACTCATTCCAACCATGTTCTACACCTACATTTAGCTTGGTGTCCAATCAGTATCCATAAAACAAAATTAGTTATCTTATTTTGAAGAAGGGAATATCTTATGTTATCATTAATATATGTAATATTAGTGATACATATTTATACATGTGGTTCTTGGCACTAGATATCAATGCTCACTACGTCCACAAAAAGCCTCCCCGAAATCCATGAGAGAACATGGGGTGGTCGAGCATTTTGGGAGTAATGGGGGATCAACAACAAGATCATCTTATAGAACCATTAAATGGCACAACATGTCACTCCAAGGATTTGAAATTGGTTGGGGAGGGTAACAATCATTCTTCCCAAGCTACATCCAATGAAATATAATTTATGTTGACATGTGTTATGAATTGTTTTCGAGGTTATTAGACATGTAAGATATGTGCATGATAAAATCAATGATCCCTAATTTGAATACCAATGACATGGGTTAATTAGAGAATAATGGATATATTAGACAAGAAAAACATATTCTAGACATCAGTAACTAAGACAAGTACTATATATTGTATGTATACTATCATGAATATTCCATTACAAAAATTCATCACAATAGATCTTGCATTTTGTAGAAATATTTTATTATGCAGGTTAACTTCCTTAGACCTCATTTTTTTTTATCACTAGTTTATTCCTCAAATGTATGAAATAACTCAAATACAAAAATGAAAAAACAAGAAAATGAACACACCATCCACACTAACAAACACAAGATGTATCCTTAGAAGCCTGAGATGGGAGAAAACCTAGCTAGAAGGTGAGGCCTATATTCTTCTCTATTTCTTTAGAAGCCTGAGATGGGATAAAACCTAACTAGAAGGTGAGGCCTACATTCTTCTCTCTTTCCTCCAGTTATGAAAATGAAAATACAAAGAATGAAGCACTGAGTATGAAGTTCTGTTTGACACTATGGCTTGGATGGATGCTAAAGAATATTGTTCAACCTCCCTTATGCTCTCAAATCCCACTCCAAGATTCTCTGCTCAACAATGGAACAAGTACAATGCTAAAAGAATGGAACCCCCTCACTTCCCAATAGCCCAGTATTTAACATAGGCTAAAAACCACCTCGAGTTATGATTTTTTCATGTCCCAACCCTCAATTAATGTTAGGTTTTGGACCTTCTAGAATATTCATGAGATTCCAAACGTGTCTATCACATGTGTGGGTAATGGAGGATGATGTGACATCCACTCAGTACCATGGTGATCAACAAGGTAGGTCAACTTGCGGAAATCATAACTTCCACTTATGAACTTTGATTGAGGTGATTTTTGCATCATTGGAAAGCTCCCAATGTGTAAAATATTTTCAAGATGTTTCAATTTATTCCCATAAAGTTTTGACCCCAAAACATGTCATTTGATGCATCAAAAGGGTTTTGGAAGGTTCTAGACTCTAAATCTCCACACTAGGACCTACGAGTGAAATGGGACCTAGAAACCAAATGCTCCAATTTTTCCATGAGAAAGTACCAACATAGTTTAAAAATTATATGATGATCCATTCCAGATTATACCTCCCATTTTATGGAGGGTTTTTCTCCCCAAAATATTTTACTAAATGAGGTGAGTAAATTTTCCATCTACCTTTTCCCTAGAGTACCATTTTTCCTTGCATCGAATTTTTCCTTTCAACTCTACCTACCAAAGGTCATGCTACCCCTATTTGGTAGTTGTGCACTTCTACAAAATTGAGTTTTTTTCCAACTTTGCCTAATCTTCAAGTGCTAAGTCCTCTATGGTAGGTAGGACATGCTCCTCGATTTCATAATCAAACATGTGAAGATCATAGAGTTTCATATTTTTCACATTCACTACCAAGTAAATGCACATATGTAGTGGTAGGATGACTCTAGAGGTGTTATCACCCACCTTTTACAAAACCTCAAAAGGGCCATATGAAAAATCCTTGATCTTCTTACCAAGATACTATAACCTTTCATTGTTAAGCTACAACCAAAATTTATCTCCCACCTTGGATATTTTCTCATTTTTATGTTGATCATGTCATTCCTTACACCTTTCATGTGGATTCTTCAATGTCTCTTATAATTGCGAGTGGATCTACCTAATATTTTCAAACTTACTAGTAGAAGTATGTATTTTTCTATTATAAAAGTGTTGAATATAGATTATATTTTCATCCCAGGTCTTTGGATGCTTGTCATTATAACCACTGAAAAGTTGAACCAATATCCTATTGACTACTTCTACCTGCCCATTTGTCAGTGAACGAAAATTTGTATAAATATTTAGCTTGGTGTTCATATTTTCCCAAAGTGTATTTCAAAAGGTACTAAGAAATTTGGTCTCCCTATATAAGAGAATGCTCCTTGGTATCCCAAAGTGCACCAAAACCTATTCAAATAACATGTTTGTTCCTTCTTATCCTTTGATGTTATTTTTTCAAGGAATAAGAATGCACGTCTTGCTAAACCTATCAACTACCACAAATAGATAATCATGTCCCTTCCTATTGTTGAAAAACCACTGAGAAAATCCATGGAAATTCTTTTCCAAGGTTGAGTGGATATATGTAAGGAATAGTATAAAATTTACTTTCTATTAGTAGGCTTGCTAGTATAACAAAGTATGCATCCTCTAATATATTGAAATACATCTTATTCCTTTTTGGAAAATACACATACCTTTGCAAGTTGGAAGATATCTTCCCAACATCAGAATGTCATACAACCTTTGAGGTGTGATCCTCACTGATAAATTGTAATATTTCAACCTTATGGACACATAGTGATGCAGGAGCATCGTGAAAATTCAAAGCATGGACCTAGCCAAGGAAATAGATGGACACATGGAGAAGGGAAAAGAGCACGCTTTCATAAGAACCATTTTGAATTTTGAACTCAAAAGAATTAATGTAATAAGCTAGGAGGAACATACATGCATTTACGATTTGGAGATATGAATAGACCCGGGGAAATTACTCCCATCTGTCAATTGTATTGAGGAATTTCAGTCTGTTAATGTAAGAGTAGATAGATTTGAATTATAGATTAGACAATTTAGAGTGTAGGAGGGAAAATGGATATAGACACCCTCACTCTTGTATCATTGTATCATTAGCACATGATAGAAGGAGAGAGCTGTAGCAGAGAGTTGAAAAGAAGAATCCATGTACAAGAGCTTTGAATTAATATATGAAGCTTTGAATCAGATTTCATGGTGTTATGATGTTTTCTGTTTATACATGGTGAATGGTATACTTATGGTTGTTTTATTCTCTCTGTTATGCATTTGTTATGAGGCTATGTTGTGTATGTATTATTTCATGTTGAATGTTTGAAGTCTGAGAGAGAGAATGAGTTTCAATTGTTTCTCTTTATGAGTGAGAGAAGTTCCTGCAAGGAGTGCATTGACAAAGATTTTGAGTTTTATCTCAGAAAGCTCGGGAGAGATACCATTGTTCTCATTCTAGCATAAGTACAGGTGAAGCACAGAAGCCATGCAAGGTGTGCGCAGGCTAGTCGAGGCTTTAAACTTATCAAATAATATTGAAAGGTAAAGGATTGTTGTTGCAGAGGGTGCATAGAGTCAAAGAATCAAATACTTAGAAGTATTTGAAATATTGTCGCAAGGAGTGCATGCAGAAGTCCTTCTGAGACTCATTTTTCAAGTAAAATCTCAGAAGGGTTAGCACCTTTGAAGTGTTTAGAGAGAGACGGAGAAAAATCACTTTGTAGAAGCCAAGTTCAGATGAGGAACATTGGTTCATTTCACAGAACTCTTCAAGGAAGGAATAAATGGTCAGAATTCTCCGAGGAGAACTCCCGAATCGCGAAAAGAATTGTTAAGTGAAGAATTTCAGGATTTTGGTAATTCAGGATTCAGAATACTGGAAATCCTGTTGACAAGGAGCCAAGGGCCTTTGCATTGAAAAACCTTGGAGTTGCGAAATGCGAAATATTGTGAAGTGGCATTTCGACATTTCGGTGTTTCGGGGTTCGGGAATTCGAGGATTGTGGTGACAAGTGTTTTGGGGTAGAGAGTTTCAAACTCTCGGTAATGAGAGGCACAAAATAATGTGGGTCATTAGATCTAAAGGGTGGCTATCAACCATTGATTCAGTAGAAGGCTCCATTTCGAAAATCAAGGTTTCGAAGTGGTAGGGGGATGACAGTCGAAGGCTGGTTCAAGTCCCAGAAGACAGAAGAGTGACAGGTGGCAGGAATCCACATTAGAGACCAAGGATAGTTGAGGAGATAGGTGGAATGTACTTGTTGCCAGGTAGTGTCAATAACCGTAGCCCAGTTTGGGGTTTTGGAGGTTGAAGAATCGTGAGCCTTGCTTTAGGATTCGCGAAGTCCGAAACTCCGAATCGACGAAAAGTTCTGTTGGAAGCCAACCTTTTTATGAACGCATTGGGGTTTGACAATTTGGTATTTTTGAAGACAATAGGTCGGGGTTCTTTGTTCCGAAACTCCCGAAGTCGTGAAACATGATACAGCTGTGGAGGAGGACGTGGTCGAAGATTTCGACATTTCGACATTTTGGGTTTCAGTGGGTTGAAGAGCCGGAAACTCGACAACAAATACCATGAAATCGTGAAATCCGAAGTCCTAATTTGAAAAAGGGCGTAGTCATATTATTGATGTCAAGAGATTTGAGTGATTCTTTGTGTTTGATTACACAGGGTATACTCATAAGGACCCGTGGATACACCGTCATGTGTGTGTGAGGGATTCCCTATGAGGAAAATCAAAGAGTCAATCAGACTCAGGAGGGCAGAGTTAGAGCGATCCTGTGTGGATCTCAGCTTGAGGGTTCAAGGGTCTGCATCAAGTGGTATCAGAGCTGTAGAACAAGTATTTTCTTTATATAGCAGAGAAAAGAGGAACATTTTACAGCCATGCCTCCGAGATGAAGAGATAGGCCAATTCCTGATCCAGTAGTGGAGAGGGAAATGCACGAACTACGTGCGTGACTTGATGCCATGGAGACAACATAGAGGTGCATAGTCAATGCTGGGGATATCAGCGAGGCCGAAAGTGAAAATGAAGGTGGACACAAAGAATAAGTTGTAGTCGAAGATGCTGCAGACGAAGGCCTATTTAGGGCTATTGCAAGGATAGGTGCTAGAGTAAAAATGTACATTCCAGTGTATGAGGGAAACCTGGATGTTGAAGAGCTTCTAGACTAGATTAGAGCTCTGGATAAGTACTTCAACTATGAGGATGTCATGGAAGATAAAAAGGTCAAACATGCTATCACTAGACTTAAAGGGCATGCAACACTATGGTGGGATGAACTGCAGGCTGACATACGCTGCAAAGGCAAGCAAAAAATCAAAAGCTGGGATAGAATGGTTGCGAGGATGAAGGCCAAATTTATACCCAAGGATTATCAAATCACTCTATTTCGGAGGATGTATAATTTGAGACAGAAGATGATGTTAGTGAAAGAATACACTAAAGAATTCTACAAGATAAACATCAGAGCAGGTCATCGAGAAAGCGATGATGAAAAGGTTGTCAGGTACATGAATGGTCTGCAATATGACATTCAAGATGAGATGAGAATGATGAACCTTCGGAATGTGGAAGATGATTATTAGATGGCTCTGAAAGTTGAAGAGAAGATGAGCTGAAAGAAAGGTCAAAGAAGCCGAGGCAAAAGTCAAGCTAGAGGAAAAACAATTTCTCAAGACAGAACTTAGAAACCTAAAGAAGAAGGGAAGAAACCTCAAACTCAAACTGAGAGAGGAGGAAGCTCACAAAGAGGGCAGTATGCTGATAGAAATACTTTTCCTCGAGCCAGAGGAAGAGGAAGAGGTTGAGGAGGTGAAGTAAAATGTTTTGTCTGTGGAAAGATCAGACATAAATCCTATGAGTGTCCAGATAAGAAGGAAGATGGTGGTGAGACTCACATTGTCGAAGCTCAAGGATGAAATGTTGAGGCAGAAGATGCTGAGGGTGGAATATCCTTAATGATGAGGAAAGTTCTCTTAACACCAAAAAAGGAGGCAGAGAACCCAACCCAAAGGAACAATATGTTTCGAACAGCTTGCAAAACAAAATATAGAGTATGCAAAGTCATCGTGGACAGTGGTAGCACAAACAATCTCGTTTCTACAGAAATGGTAGAAAAGATGGAGCTGGAGACTATCGTACATCCAAGCCCATACAGAGTTTCGTGGCTACAAAAAGGACATCAGGTAAATGTCACTAAACAATGTTTAGTTGAATTTAAAATAGGAGGATATAAGGATGAAATATTATGTGATGTCATTCCCATGGATGTTTTTCATCTATTGCTGGGTAGACTGTGGCAATATGATAGGAATGTGGTTCATGATGGGAGAAAGAACACATACACCCTGGAGAAAAATGGGAGAATTCACATGTTGCTATCGATCAAGGACAAAGAAGTGAAACTAGAGGTGAGCAACACTGAACTTCTCATGAGTGGGAAGGAACTTCTTAATGAGGTTAAGAAGAAGGAAGACACATAATTTATTGTGGTCAAGAAGCCTAGAATTGTTTTTACTAGTACAAGAGTGGATGATTTACCAGAGGAAATCCAGAAGTTGCTGGAAGAGTTCATTGATATAGTAGTGGACGAACTACCTTGTTCGTTGCCACCGATCAGGAGTATAATCCATCACATTGATCTTATACCTGAAGCTAGTTTACCAAACAAAGCAGTGTATAGATTGACACCACAGGAGAATAAAGAAGTCAAGGGGCAGGTCCAAGACTTAATGGACAAAGGATTGATTAGAGAGAGCTTGAGTCCATGTGCTATTCCAATAGTTCTCAGCCCAAAGAAAGATGGAGGTTGGAGAATGTGTACAGGCTCAAGGGCGATCAATAAGATTACCATCAGATATAGATTTCCATTACCAAGGATGGACGATTTGATGGATTGCTTGGGTGGAGAAAGATTTTTTTCAAAGATTGATTTGAAAAGTGGATATCATCAAATTCAAATGAGAGAAGGTGATGAATGGAAGACAACATTCAAGATGAATAAGGGGCTATATGAATGGCTTGTCATGCCATTTGGTTTAACGAATGCACCCAATACTTTCATGAGGTTGATGAACGAAGTCCTGAAGGATTTCATTGGGAAATTCGTCACTGTATATCTTGGCGATATATTAATTTTGAACAAGACAGAAGCAGAGCACTTAAAGCATTTAGCCACAGTGATGAAGAGATTACAGCAAGAGAAATTGCTGATTAATATGAAGAAATCATCATTTATGAGGACATAACTCATTTATTTGGGTTTTTTTTTATCTCTGTGAATGAGTTGAAGATGGATCCAGAAAAGGTGAATGTAATTAAGAATTGGCCATCACCGAAAAGTGTGTTTGAAGTTCGAAGCTTCCATGGTTTAGCTAGTTTCTACAGGAAATTCATCTGAAATTTGAATGGGGTTAGCGCACCAATGATGGATACAGTGAAGAAAAGACATAAATATTTTCATTGGACAGAGGAAGCAGAGAAGAGTTTCAACCTGCTGAAGAAGAAGATCACTGAGCAACCAATTTTGGTTTTTTCATATTTCAGCAAGACATTCCAGGTCAAGTGTGATGCAAGTGGATTTGCAATAGGAGCGGTCTTGAGCCAAGATGACAGATCGATCGCATACTTCAGTGAAAAACTGAATGAAACGAAGGTTAAGTACTCCACATATGACAAGGAATTCTATGCGGTCATACAAGGTTGAAGAAATGGAGGCACTATTTGGTTCCTAAAGAGTTTGTTTTGTACAGTGATAATCATGCTTTACATTTTGTGACTCGACAGGAGAAGTTGAACCAAAAACATGCTAAATGGGTTGAATTCATGCAGAATTTTACTTTTGTGATTAAGCATATTTCTGGAACTGCTAACAAAGTTGTTGATGATTTGAGAAGGAAATGTTTTCTTATGCAGGAATTCAGAGTAAAAAATTTGGGTTTTGATAACCTCAAAGAAATGTATGTGGATGATCCAGATTTTAAGGAAGCATATGAGGCATCTGAGAATCTAGTTCTCAGGGACAGAACCCAATGGATTGAATACATGATCCAGGATGGATTATTGTTCAGGGGAAATTAGCTATGTATTCCAAAATGCTCCATGAGGGAGAATTTGCTTAAGGAAAAACACAGTGGAAGATTGGTCGGACACTTCGGTCATGATAAGGCATTCTCAAAATTGAATGGCTCATATTTTTGGCCAGGGATGATAACAGATGTTAAGAAATTTGTGGAAAAATGCAGGATTTGTTAGCACACAAAAGGGAAAAGGCAGAACACAGGGTTATACTAGCCATTACCCATACTAGAAAGGTCGTGGGATGTAGTGAGCATGGATTTCATATTGGGACTACCAAGAGCACAAAGAGGATGTGATTCAATCTTTGTGGTAGTCAACAGATTTTCCAAGATGACACATTTCATACCATGCCAGAAAACCAACGACGCAACTCATATTGTGAACCTATTTTTCAAAGAAGTCATCAGACTTCATGGCTTGCCAAGGAGTATAGTTTCTGATCTAGATACCAAGTTCGTGGGACATTTCTAGAGGACTTTGTGGAAAAAGATGGGAACAAGTTTGTCTTTTAGCTCAACATATCATCCTCAAATAGATGGATAGATAGAAGTTGTGAACATGAGCTTGGGGGATTTGTTGAGGAGCCTAGTGACTGAACACCACAGTTAGTGGGATCATATTCTGCCACAGGCAGAATTTTCTTACAATGACTCACTCAACAGAAGCACAAGGTAGAGTCCACTCCAGATTGTATATGGAATTCAACCAAGGGGAGTTTTTGAATTGAAAGATGTGGAACAAACTGAATTCAAAAGTTCTAGTGCAGGGAATTTTGCAGAAGCAATAAAGGAGTTTCACAGCTGAATTAAGGAATGATTGCAAAATTCAAATCAAGATTACAAGCACAGAGCAAATCAACACAGGCAAGAACTTCAATTTGAAGTTGGTGATCTTATTCTTGCACATCTGAGGAAGGAGAGATTCCCAAGGGGTACATATAACAAAATGAATATGAAAAAGATTGGACCATGCAAGGTCATGAAGAAATTTGGGACAAACGCATATGATATTGAATTACCTGATGGGATCGAAATTTCACCGATATTCAATGTTGCGGATTTGTACCCTTATAGAGCTGAAGAAGTAGGAGCAGAGGATGAACAAAAATAATTTCAATGGACAAAATAGATGCCTATAGCTGAAAAGCCACAGATGGAAAGTATAATTGACAAGCGGATTAGCAAAAGGACCAGGAGGAAGGAGTATTTTGAATACTTGATCAAATGGAAGGGACATCTAGTTGAAGATGCCAGTTGGGAGGATGAAGTAGAAATTCAGAAGCATGGATAGACCATGCAAGATCTCATGAACAAGAGTTCATAAGAAATTTCAAGCGAGGGAGTATGATGCAGGAGCATCGTGCAAAGCCAAAGCACACACCTAGCCAAGGAAATAGAGGGATGCGCGGAGAAGGGAAAAGAGCACATTTTCATAAGAACCATTTTGAATTTTGAACTCAAAAGCATTAATGTAATAATCCAGGAGGAACGTACTTGCATTTATGTTTTGGAGATATGAACAGACCCAGGGAAATTACTCCCATCTATCAATTGTATTGAGGCATTTAATTCTATTAATGTAAGAGTAGGTAGATTTGAATTATAGATTAGACAGTTTAGAGTGTAGGAGGGAAAATGGATATAGACACCCTCACTCTTGTATCATTATATCATTAGCACAAGATAAAAGGAGAGAGTTGTAGCAGAGAGGTGAAAAGAAGAATCCAAGTACATGAGCTTTGAATTAATATATGAAGCTTTGAATCAGATTTCATGGTGTCATGATGTTTTATGTTTATACATGGTGAATGGTATACTTATGGTTGTTTTTTTCTCTCTGTTATGCATTTGTTATGAGGCTATGTTGTGTATATATGATTTCATTTTGAATGTTTGAAGTCTGAGAGAGAGAATGAGTTTCAATTGTTTCTCTTCCTGAGTGAGAGAAGTTCCTGCAAGGAGTGCAGTGAAACGTCCGCAAGGTGTGCATTGACAAAGATTCTGAGTTTTATCTCAAAAATCTCAGGAGAGACACCATTCTTCTCATTCTAGCAGAAGTATAGGTGAAGCACAGAAGACATGTAAGGTGTGTGCATGCTAGTCGAGGTTTTAAACTTAACAACTAAGATTGAAAGTTAAAGGACTGTTGTTGCAGAGGGTGCATGATCTAAAAATGAAGAAGACTTGTATTCTTGAAAATATTTGCAAGTTTTATTTTATGTGTTAAAATGAAAATGGATCAATTTGCAACACAATTTTTATGGAAATTACTCATTCAAGATGCATATAAACAACAATAATAAACAGTGAATAGAAAACACATAACACAACAAATGATAAAGGAGTTCACCCCTCTCTTGGGCTACATCTCCTGGTCCAGCTTCCAATGGATCTTTTGTATTAATTTCTCAAAGTGCTCAAAATTGTTCTTTACAATGGTCAAAATGCCAAATAGATGGCTCCAATGGCTCCAGAATGTCCAAAACCACTAGTTGGGCTTTTTCGGCACCTCGTTTGGCCAAAAATTGAAGAAGATAGGCTTCCTGGAAGTTCCTCTTCAAACTTGTTGTCTCTGGATCGCCAAAATGCACCCTTGTTGGCTCAACCTAGCCCCCACGCGCATTTAAGCGTTAAAACTCAACACTGGGTGCAACCGCACAAACAATGTGAACTGTAGGATGGTTATGGGCACACCTAGCCCCTAACCGCCAAGGCCAAGGTCATGTGGCCCATGTGACCACACGCAAACACAAAATGGGGCTAAAACTTTAAGAGCAAGTGTGGTCGTGACAAGTGGAAGGCATTGGTTTGTATAACCATTTGAACCAAATTCCAAATTCAAACCGCACGTGCATATGGTATAACATATGGTCATATGGCAACAATATATGCGACCGGGGGCTGGGGCTAAGCCCCAGCCCGGACCCCGCGCCAAACACCCAACAACTAGACCCCCACACCAACACACAACAACTCAAACTTATATTCATATTAAACCATATATATAATAAAGAATACAATGGGGTGTGTTGGCAGTGTAGACTTTGCAAAGGCTATACATGTGGGTGGAGGTCACGGGGTCGAACCCGATGGACTCCAAATAAATTTTATACAAGCAACCAATAGCAGGGTGCCACGTGGCAGCCCATGACTGGGCCACATGGCACCGTACAACCAACCAAAAACTGCCACATGTTGCAATATCATTCGTCCACATCTGCCAACTATTTTCCACTCAGCCCTACCACATGTCATATGCACTGCCACGTCAGCATCCGTACGGAATGTATGAACTGTACAATCAACATCCATTTTTTTTTACTATTTGTCGTTTTGAATAAAACGTGATATCTCTCGTTCAAAACGTTCATTTGAACCCAAACGAGTTGTGTTGGGTTCGTAATGATGAGACCTATGCTCTCGTTCGATTTGAAGTGATTCCAAGCACTTTGAATTTTTGAGCAAAATTTTATCCCCTGGATCACACCTCCCCATTGGAAAGCTTTTGGACCTCCAAAAGACTATTTTTGGTCTATCTGAAGATGAGGGTATAGCTCCCTCACCTTTCCAACCTCAATCCACTTGGCTTTTCTTGGATTTGTACATTTAAGACCAACTCGAAGATACTCCACATTTCCTCGTTTTGAAGTTCACATTCTCCTATCAAGGATTGTGTCTTCATGCAGTTTTGTAAGATATTCCGGGGAAAAATCATCTATAGAAGGAATCTAAACATGCTCTCCTTGATCATCAATCAAATGAGGCTCATACAATTTCAAATTATCAACATTAACAACTACATACATTTGCATATAAGGAGGCAAATCTAAACGGAAGGCATTGTTACCAATCTTGTCAATAATCTTAAAAGGACCATATTGAATTGGTTTCAATTTTTTACCTTCTCCTTTAAGCCTCTCCTTACTAATGTAAAGCCAAACTTTATCTCCAACTTGGAAACTGTGAACAACACGATGCTTGTCATGTCTCGTCTTGTACTTGGCTTGACTCTTTTCCAACTGCTCTTGCACCATTTGATGTATCGACTGAATTTGTTCAATGAACTTTTCTACCCTATCAATGTCATATTGACCATCAATAGAAATATCCTTCCCAAAGATAAAATATAAAGGAGATTTGGGCAAATAGCCAAAACATGCTTCAAATGGCAACGTTTGAGTTGAAGAGTGCTTAGCTCGATTGTAAGCATGCTAAATGTAGTGTAAATGCTATGATCCCAAAGTTTAGGATGCTTGCTGCAATAACCACGAAGAAGATGTACCACTGTTCTATTTACCACTTCTGTCTGACCATCGGTTTGCGGATGAAAAGTTGTGCTCTTTTTCAGTTTGGTGTCCATGAGTGCCCATAAACTTGACCAAAAACTTCCAATAAATCGAGAATCCCAATAAAAAATAATGGATTTAGGAAATCCAAAATGTACCCAAACATTTTGAAAGAACATTTGTGTGGTTTTCTCAGCTGTAACCTGCTTCTTACAAGGCATCAAAATACACATTTTGCTAAATCAATCAACCACAACATAAAGATAATCATGATTTTATTTAGACATAGGTAGACCTCCTACAAAGTCCATAGAAATACTTTCCCAAGGACGAGAAGGAACCGGAAGTGGAGTATACAAACCCAAATTTCGATTGCTAGGTTTGTTTGTAGCACATAACGAACATCCTCGAACATATCTTGAAACACTTTCATTCATTTTAGGCCAATAGCAGTACCTTTGCAAATTAGCCACTGTCTTGCCTACACCAAAGTGACCAGCAATAAGAGAAGAATGGGCTTCTCTTATTATGTTGATTCTTTCACCATGTGAAATACATAGCTTGCCAAGATGATACAAAATATTATCATGCACCTGGTAATCCAATTCCTCAACATGGTTAGAATGACACAGAGTCTCATATACTTCTTTAAAATCAGTATCTAAAGCATATTGCTCAA
>CBVK0100688705.1:0-18641 GCA_900067695.1 Picea abies | reverse complement strand
TTCTAGATCTAATACACTCATATGTTTGTGGTCCGATGCCAACAAAATCTCTAGGAGGATCTTCTTACTATGTAATCTTCATAAATGACTATTCAAGAAAGACTTGGCTATACCTACTGAAGACAAAAGACGAAGTATTCACCAAGTTTCAAGAGTTCAAAGCAGAAATAGAAAACCTCACAAATAAGAAGACAGAAAGAGCAGTTCAGGTATGTGTTTCAGCTTGGGCTCTGCTATGATATCTTGGGGTAGCAGGAAACAAAATTCTATCACACTTAGCACAGCAGAAGCAGAGTATATGGAAGCATGTGAAGCATGCACTGAAGCAATATGGTTAAGGAAATTATTCTCTGATTTATTTGATCAAATTCCAAAATCGACCATAATATATTGTGATAATCAGAGTTGTATAAGATTATCAGAACAGCCCGTGTTTCATGAAAGATCGAAACACATGGAGATAAAATATTACTTTATTCGAGATAAAGTCCAGGAAGGAGAGGTAAAGCTCAAGTATATCCCCACTGATGAGCAGATAGCAGACATTCTGACAAAACCTCTATCCAAGAAAAAGTTTGCATATTTCCGAGAGAAGATGGGGATCATGGAAATAACTCCCTTAGATGAAAGGGAAGACTCTCCAGGTTAGGAGGGAGCACTAAAATATTATTGAAAAACATTGTTGAAAATTATTATTGAAACATTTGTCTCTGTGATTGAAAAATAGTCCAGATTGGACAGATTCTTTCCTATTCGGAAAGTGGATTGAGATTGTTTGACAAACCACAATTTCCCATTGTGGTTAACATGGGAAATGGTCCATATTGTTGGTGTATCATAGATAGTGACTTCCCATTGTGGTTAACATGGGGAGTGGTCTAGGGAAATCTCTCTTCTTGAGGGTTACTCAAGAAGACTGGCCCGCCTCACCAGACAGTGATTTCTCATTGTGGTTAACATGAGGAATGGTCTGTTTTGGAGGTTTATGCAGGACAGTCTTTTCCTCTTGTGGTTAACAAAGGAAATGGTTCGGACAGTCATTCCTTAGGTTTTATACATTCTCTCCAGGGTGCACTTTGATTAGTGTAGGAAGAATGGCCCAGAGGTGGGGAATGGTCCAGGCTTAGCAATCGGGGACATGCATTCCTTAGGGTTTATACATTCTCTCTAGGGTGTACTTTGATTAGTGTAGGAAGAATGGACGAGGGTGGGAATGGTCCAGGTTCAGAAGACAGGAGAGTTATTCTTCCTTGTTTGAGAAGAATAGTCTAGATATCTCATTTTTCTACTTTGAGGGAAAATATTCTTTCATATCTCACAGACATGAGTGAAATATTGGCCCTGATGATTCAGTTTATTTTAACAATATCTTTTTGTGCAGGTTGGCATCAGATGATTGTTATGGAGACTGCATGTCTCCAAATAGTAGAGATATACTACTGTGGTGGATTTGTTCCACTATTTGTGACTATGTGTCACAGTTTGAGTAGTTTCGTACTACCTTGAATAAACACAGGTGTGTTCTATCAATTGATATTGTATCAGTTGTCATAGGAGATTATCCAGTTGAATAATAATGACGGTGCTCGTGATACTACTAGTTGAATGGTATGTTTGTGCTCAAGACCATACCTCCCTAGCTAGGAGGGAGTGTTGATATTATGGTAGCTTCGGAAGATATGAACCTCTATTGTGACCTATGACGAGATTAGAATATTCCAGAAGGAAAAAAAAGAAGTAAAGGAAACCCTAGACGAGATGTCGACTGCAGAAATATAATTAATATGAATTAATTAGTACCCAAAAGGAGAAGTCGGCCCCAGTAAGTCTGCCAGACCACTATAAATACAGGGCACCAGTTCTCATTACTCACACTTTTGAGAATTGCAGAGAGAAGTTTCTTCACACTGCAGTTGGCAGTTTTGTGTGCAAGTTTCTGGGGAAGGTGTTGTGCCAGTTTCTGGGTGCGACTATCTGATCAACTTGGTTTCTATTATTGTTTGGTGCCTTAGCCTTGCTTGGCTACTGATTGCTACCAGTATTCTTCTCTGTCAAGGTCAAGGTGCTCAGAGGGTGGCTTCCTCCTATGGTTGGGTGACAAGGGTATTGTCAATGGTAAAACAAGCACAATCCTTCATATTCTAACAGTGTGTTAGATGACTTCTAAAACCGGTCATGTTCTTGGAGGCACCACTGTCAATTAGCCAAGTATTTTCATAGATAGGAACCATACCTGAGAGTGTTGATACGTTGATGTCTTCATTGTTTTTTATTCTTGTGTTGAGCTTGCTTCTCATCATGATTTTTCTCATCGTCACAAACCCTTGTCAACTTGGCTAGAAAACCTAACAGTTAGGCTATGCTAGCACTTTTAGGTTTTTTGGGGCTTATGACTGCCAACAATAAGCCTTGATAAATATGATAGCCCTGGTAAGCTGAGGATATTCTTCAATAAGTTTGCATAAATACACTTTAGAATTTTCTGCAGAATTTTGGCGAAACCCTAGAAACCCTTAGGGCCAAAAATTCAAAATGCCTGAAATTTTGATCTGAGACTTGCTAGAGGTGCATTGAAGGAGTTTGTGCCCCTTTATGTCTTTTTCAACTCAGGCGTCCAATTTTTAAGTGGTGAAAGTTATCAAGAGAGGAGTTCATACGGATTTTTTGGAAACCCTAGGAGGGACATACAGTTTCTGCATATGAGTGAGAGAAGGAGCTGGAAAATTCGTGTGCAATGGGATATTCAAGACCTATGCTCTAATACCATGTTCATTTTTTATTTTTTTTATCCCGGGTTAAGCATGAATTTTATTCCATTTTTTCATTTCACTTAACCATAAACTATAATGTTGTAGCAACTAAGATCACAAGAAGAAACACCATGCACAAGAACACAACAAGTATCCTGGGAAACCCTTCTCAACAAGGGAAGAAAACCCAGCCAAATCTTTTGCTATAATATTCAAGAGAAATACCTTCACCAACAAGAGAGACTTAGCACACAAGAGGGTGCTTAAGCCCTAGAATACTAGCGCCCAAGAGAGGTGCACACCTTTTACCAAGTAGATGTATTTGTTGTAATTTCCAAACACACAAGAAAGATATGATTCCACAATGGGGAATCATCTTTTACTTATACTAGACTTGTCCAATCAACAAAGGTGTCTATTGTCTCAACAGGGCCAACCTCTCTAAGTCACTTTATAGTTTATTATTATTATTATTATTATTATTATTATTATAATTAATATTATCCATATTAATTATATTTTACAATTATTATTATTATTATTATTATAATTAATATTATCCATATTAATTATATGTTACAATTATTATTAAACACATTAAGGTGGGGCCGACATGTACCCTTTACATAACAATTTAGGGTTACAGGCAAGTCTAACTCTTGAACAACATATAGCAAAGGATCTGATACACCCACTAGTGCTCATCCACTAGGGGGCACAACCATAGGGATGTCATAGCTATGTCTTACTGCATTACATAGACGAACCAGATCTACACACGTTCACCTGTGCTCATCCACGGGCACATCCACTCTACAGATCTCCTTTCCCATTGTCTCACATAGGAGAATCATTTGGATTTTTCTCGTCAACTCTGTTGCTCAAAGGAGGCTAACACATCATATTCACTTATGTTCACATGACGATGCACCTAGCACTTTGGGATTTCACATGTTTAACTTGTGCTCAGCCACAGGTACATCCAACTCATCAGATCGCCTTTCCCACTAGACAATCATCTGGAGTTCTTCTCACTCTCTGAATGGAGGAGGTCATCTCTACGTTCCTATCTTTTTCTCAGGAAGGAACCACGTACCCTTCTTAGGGGATTTCTCTCAGGTTTGTAAGCTGAGGGAAATGCTTCACATAGCTTCGATGATCCACACTTCATAGTTTTGTAAGTTGGAGAATGTCTCACATAGATGCATTCATCAACAGTTTTTAGCTAAATTGGGGATTAAACATTTTACCTCATCAGCTTATTATCCCCAAGGAAATGGATAGGTCGAGTCTACAAACAAGAATCTGGTAAGAATTACCAAGAGGCTCATTGAAGATAAGCCTCGTCAATGGCAGACTCTCCTCACTTACACCCTTTGGGTAGATCGCACTACCACCAAGGTGAGCACTGGTTTCACTCCTTTCCAGTTTGTTTATGGTCAAGAAGCCATTTTTCCTACCGAGCTGGAACTTTTCTCTCTAAGGTTAATGTTACAGGTTGAAGAATTAGATTCTTCTGATATCTCTCAAAGAATGAATGCACTTTTGGCTTTAGAGGAGAAAAGGGTGTTTTCCTTGGATAATATAAAGAGAAGACAACAAATTTTTAAAAGATATTTCAATAAAGGTGTCAAGGCTGTCAAATTTAAGGTTAATGAGAAGGTATTGTTGTGGGATTCAGTTCATGTTGACAGAGGAAGGCATTCAAAGTTCCAAATATTACGGTTGGGTCCTTTTAAGATCGTTTTTGTCTTGGGCGCAAATTCCTATATCCTAAAGGACTTGCAAGAACGATTATTTTCCTATAGCACTAACGGTTCCCACTTAAAACACTATGTGGAACCAACTTGAAATTTTAAATGTTGTATGAAAAAAAAATTGCATTATAGTTTGTTTTATTTGCATTGATTTTACATTTATGTTATTTCATTTATGCTTATTTCAATTCTGTTGTTTCATTTCTGCTATTTTGTTTCTCGCTATTTTGTTTCTTTTATTTGACTTCATTTCTTGTCAAAATAAAATGTTGGATCAGTTTTGTCACAACGACGCTATTATGCAAAGTATTGTTAATCAATAACAATCAGGTTACACATTTGTCATGATGTTCCCCTTGAAAGAATCATTGAAATTGTTATATTCTTCAATTATTGTTATATAAGATAGTTGGTTTTATCCATTTTTTGCTTTCCTTTTCTTCCATCCACTCCAAGATTCAAAAGAGAATACCAGAAGATTGTTTTCCTTGAAGTCAAGAATGCTTTTACTATGAATAATCGAATGATTATGATTACAGGGATAAACCCCCTCATACTTAACATTTTCGATGAGTTATTCCTAAAATCCCAGTCATTTTTCCCTTAAAACTGCTCACTTCCCCCTATTGCATAATCATTCTGATGTATATCTTCTTGATCTAATGGTTACATGATCTAGGAAACCAGAAAATATGAGTTCTTAATCTGTTGGAAACATATTTCCTTGTGGAGTCGTCAGTTTGTTGACGATTAAAATCGCAATGATGAATCTTGCCCGTAAATGATTGCTAAGCTCTATTATTTATTTATGATAATAATAATTAACTAGTAGGTCGGACCCCCGTGTAGACTAGAGGTGATAGGATGGATGTGCTACACTTATATGTTGTTGTTATGATGTTGCCTACACAGTTCTATACAGTTGATGATGCAGTCTTGGTTTCATTTGATATCACAAATGGTTGGTTGATGCGTTGTTGCTAAATGTTGTTGATATTCACTTGCCATACAAGGCAGTGCTATAGATATGAGGATTATGTTATGTTACATGTGTTATGTTATGTTATAACATTGATTTAAAAAAAAAAATGTATACGTGATTTTATGCAAAGAGATAACATGATTATATGGGAGCTTGATCAAAACAAAAGGAAAAACTATGGATAAGTTCTAAATCTATGGAAAAATCATTATATATAAAAACCTTGGGACAAATGTGAAATGGTGTACCTAGCTATTATACTATGTGTTTTGGTTAAAGGATTATGCAATTTTTGTTAAAGAGTTATATAGAAGTGCATATGGTAATGTTAACATATGGTATTGACATGTTTCGGGTGGCACACTATACAATAGATATGGCATCGAATCTTTACAATAGATATGGCATTGAATTTATGGAATGGTTATATGGTTGAATTTAATGGTTGATGAACTGGCTAGTACATAGAATTGAATAGGGTCAGGTGAGGAAGCGACGTGCATTTACTGCACGTCACTTCAAACCACCCTTGATCCTGTCACGCTAGTCATAATTTCATTTCTCTCTTTTGGTTGTGGAAGCTCCGCGATTTCAGGTTTTGGAAGGGGAAAACTCAAACTAGCTCATCATTGAAGAGATTTTTCATAGGTATGGCCCTTTGTTTTCCATCCATTATGGACTCTCTGTATTATGAATCAATTGGTGGCTCAGGATTGCATTGGTTTTGTGTTTGTCTTGATTTTTTGACTGAGTATCGATATTGTGTTATGGGTTTTCTGTGATTACTGTGGAATATTGGCATTTTAAGGGAAAGTAATGGGTGTTATTGCTTTGTAAGGTCTAGGCATTGGTTCTCGATAAAAATGAATTTGGTCATATTGGGTTTTTATGATTCTTTGTGGGAAATGATAATAGTGGTGCAATGATCTCTGAGTTTTATTTTTATGAGGTTTTACCACCAGTCTGGGTATCAGTTGTTGTCATCCCTTTTTCGTCTCGATCGTTGTTGTGATTCTTTATCCAGATTGCAATGCAACTGTCATCAGTGGTGTGGTTCTTTTTGGCTAAGCCCTAAGCTATTGTTTGTATGTCTTGTTCTTTACTATCATTATCATCAAAAGCATTCCACAGTCTAATATTGATTTTCCCAGGATGTAAATGGAGGCATGTGTATGTATCAAATGACTACGAGTTGTGCTATGGCATTCTTTTTACAAGAGTTTTAACATTTGATCCTCTCATCTCTGCTATAATGGTCGAATTTTATGTTGTGAAGCCTCACTATCAATTGTTTTTCAAAGGTTATAGACCTCCTGGGTGTTGGAAGAGACACAATCTCTCTGTGTTTTCAAGGATTCTTTATGGTTAAATCAACCCTCGTTCCTCTCTGCAATAAATTTTTAAGAGGCATATGTGTGTTCTTGGGTTGTTGAGATCAAATTTCCTTCTTTCTACTTGGTCGTTCTCTTTATGACTCTGTCAAGATATTGGGGTTACAAGTTGAAAGAACTATGGTGTTTCCAAAAGAGAACGACTCTCCGTTCTTACAAGACTATATTTGTTTACCCGTGGTCTCTTCTCAGTGGTAAATTCTTTAGGAGGTAAAAATATTATGAGCCCTCTATGTTTTCAAAGGTCAAGAAGACTTTTGTTAGATCTCTGTAATAAAATTCTAAAGGACCGGACTTGCTTCTATTTTCCTCGGGCACCTTCTGGGTCTGTCAAGATTTTGGTTTCCAGTTAAATGACTATGGTTTTTTTTCAAGAAAACACGGGCTCTCTAACTTCAGGACCTTTTCTTGATCGAGCCTCTGTATTTCCTCTTTGTGATGAAAGTGTTTTGAAAAGGAAAAGGTATTGGTTACCTACAACCCGAGAGCTTTCCTTTTGGTTGATTGTGGTCTTTCCACTCATTACTATGTTAAATCCTAGCATGATCAACATTCCATTTAAATTTTCGAAGGCACCTGTGTGAGTGATGGTTTCACCAAACATGAATTGATTCTGTCAAGATTAAAAGAGACACATGTGTGTCGATATGGTTATGTTTTATTCATGTATATTATGGCTTAGTCTTTTATCAAGCGTTTCGTTTGGAAGGAAGTCTGTATATGTTTGATGAATACATATCTCAGATTCAGAACTACATATTTTTGGTTAAGTATTGTTGTCGAATTAATATTGGTATCAATGATTATATAGTTGAAGACCTGTGTGTATGATAGGTTCATCGAACATGCTCTCGATTCTGTCCAGATTTAAAAGGGACCTGTGGGTGATTAAAACGAGCCTAATTTTTGTTTAATGGAAGTTGACTATTGATTGTTAATCCTAGGTCTATTATTGTTTGATTACCAAGGATGAATATTGGATATAGATAATGGGAATCACTTTGCATATCATGATTGTTTTAAAAGAGAAGAGATTAGTATTAGACCATGTAGTACTATGGTTCGAATGGTTATGTTGTTACTGCGGAATTGGAAATGATTTTCATAATCATTATATAGAATACACAGATTGGTGTAAATCTAAGATTTCTGGGACATTAAATTGTTTTATTGAAGAAAGAAAACAATATGTATGCAATTGAGGAACAATTAAATGTTTTTGGTCTTGGAAGTGGATGCTTTTTGGATTGAATTTGAAATAGAGTTATGATTGTTGGTTGATTTAATTTATTTTATGAACAATATCCATATAATTCCCTCTCATTTTCTCACTTTTTCGCTCCTTATAAATCCCCTCTCGATCCCAAATTCATTTTTCACGCCTTGTTCAATAAAATAAAATTAAAACTATGTATGAAAGTGATAAAAATGACATAGAGATGGATGGCAACTGATATATTTTGGTGTTGTTTTCACAATCAATTATTTAATGAATTTTCGAGAAGTAATCGTGTTCTTACTCCCTATCATGATATCACTTTTTCTCTTATTACAATCCCCTCAGATATCTCATGCACCCTTTTTCCACCACTACTCATTTGACAATTATTAAATAAATTTTATGGATTGGATTGCATGGGTCTTATGTTAATTTCTAAGCCAAACTTTGTTTCATATTAAGAGAATGTCGTATATGGTCTGTTAAGAGATAGTTGCTAATAATTGTTGCATACAAGATGTGCTTCTTCAGCAGAGGCAGTCATGGAAAAAACAATAAGGGAAGAGATAACTGGAACAGAGGGCCTAGAAGGCCCAGATTCTCAATACATTTCGATGTTGATCCTCGGGAGTTGAACCAACTTTTTCAAGCTGGGTTTTTTAATTGGATTGGGCAAGGTATAGTTCATCTTAAACTAAAGAGGCCTTCCTTCCAGCCCCAAAATGTTCCTAGTATCCCTGTGCATCGCCATGTATCTTTGCAACCTAAAGTTCCCGAGAATGATGAATGGCAGGAGATTGTTCACCCAACAGTCTCCCACCATCATGGTTGGTCAAACTTGTCATTACCTCCTCCTCCTCCACCTGTAAACCCAAATGTTCAAATTTCCCCTTCACACTCACCTGTACAGTCCTCCCACGAAAGAAAACGACTGAAAACCAAGGCCCACCATGTGCATGACAAAGGTAAAGTTGTTGCTATTCCATCCTCTCCTTCAAGTGACTCAGCCAAGTCATTATCCTCCCATATCCACTTGAGGGATGACTTCTCCCATGTGATTAGTGAGATCAAGCCTCAAGGTTCCACCCAACCTAAGGCTATTTCTAGGAAGTCCAAAGGTGATAGCAGTGACAAGGGAAGAATTGTCTCTCAAAGTGGCAAATATGGTTTTTGATTTATGTGTTACAATTGATTTGTTGAGGATAGTGCACTGCAAAAACAATTGGATAGAAAACTATTTTTGGGGGATATTGTGGATATTTACATGTTTTGGATATAATTTGAAATATTTCTTATATTTAAATTTCAAATTGTGAAAATGATTATGGGAGCCACAAGGAGGCATGTGTTTAATTGGTTCTCTAAATTGTGTTTATTTTGTTAAGAAATAAAAGGGAGTCACAAGGGGTCCCACCTACTCAGTTATTATTTAATAAAAGACCCTTAATTATTATTGTTATTATTATTTCCCCTAAACTAAAAATTAGTTAAGTTTTAGTTAACTTAACTCAATGAGGTAGTTGAACTACTTCAACTAATTTGGAATGAATAAAGGCCAAATGAGAAGGAAGAACAAGGGGAGAATAGAAGGAGAAAACATACTAAGGTTTGCTCTTGAGTTTTATTGAGATAGTTTAGTTTCCATTCATTCTTCAATTCATTAAAGGCCTAATTCTCTTTTTGACAGTGGGGTCCTATTGTAGACAACAAGGTTCAAAGCTAAACCATATCATTCATATGTTTTTTTCAAAGGTGTTAATCTATCTTAGATAGTCTGTGTAGACTTGTCTATTTATGAATTGAGTTTCATGACCGATAAAGGATATTGTGCAGAGTCAAGTGGGCAGCAGTCTGTGGCAAGCTGATCCAGATTTTAAGGTTCAGTTTTTACTTCTTTTCAGAGTCCTTTTGTATGGTTTTCACCGGGTATTTCTAAGTTTGACCTTGGTCCATGCCCCCACAGGTATTTTTGTAAGAGAATGATACTTTTGATTTATTGGAATGAAATAAAGCAATTTTTTTTGTCTCATTTGTGTTAATATGTGACTTGGTATTTTTGTTTTTGATCTCCACATTTACTTTCTGCACTCTCTTAGATTCAGAAAATTACATTAAAATGTTATATTTTGAAACAATCCTTTATTTAAAAAATTATCCTAAGCCCTTGTAATCAATACTTGTGGATTGGAAAATACATTTTGAGGCTATAAACATAGGGTAATATTCCCAACTATCTTGTTTTAGCCAAGAAAGATTCAAAAAAGTTTGAGTAAGATAAATTCATATATTTTCCTCAACAAGAGAGAGAGAGAGAGAGAATACGAAAATTCCAAAGAGAGGCGCAAATTTTAGCCATGAATCATCTCCAAGATGGGAGAGTTATAATGAAAATGAAATAGAAATTATTCTTATTTATACAAATCCTCTAAAAAGTGTTCGTCCAGTTAAGTTAGGGTAAACCATAAAATAAGAGAGAAATTTCCCTTTATTTTTCCCCTTTACAATATTAAATCCAATTTAACTTAAAAATTTCACATGAGAAACCCTAAAAATGATGTCAACCCTCTCTAGGGAAACGTTTTGGCACTTCTAGAAATTCATTGGAGCTTGGAGGTGAAACGTTGGGCCTCAAAAGGCCTCCCTCTCATGTGCTAGGGTCTCCTCCATCAATCCAAGGCCTCTCTAAATAAAAAGGTGCCAAGTGTCAAGTCAACCACACCACCACTCCAAACCATATCCTTACTGTGATGTCAAGCCCTCCAAATGTGACGTTTTGACCTCCAAAGACAAAACGTTGGGCTTGTAGGTGCTAGGTGAGGTCATCCAACATGTCTCTCAAGCCTCCAAAGCATGTCATCATCATCTAGTGTGTGTGCCATGGTATCCATCCTGTGGGCATCATGCCCCAAGGAATCCCAAGCTAAGCTTGTTCCTCCGAAATTGTCCACCAAGCAAGGTCCTAGAGAGACAATTTTTTGCATGTTTTCAAAATTTTCTAAACTAAACATGTAATATGATGAAATCAATATGCACGTAGAGAAAAACAAAAATCGAAAATGAAATGCAACCAATCTACCATGAGAAATCAAGATGCAAATGCAAGAAAACAAGATGACCTACCTACTTACCTAGGCCTTGAATAATCAAGTCATGTAGATTTCAAGTGAAGTCATACATCCAGTGCAACCAGTTAGTAATATCATCGAGGTACCTTCCCCTGTGATTTGGAAAAAAAATAGGAATGAAAGGAAAAAGAAGAGGTTTTGGCAAAACATTTAAAGGAAGGAAGTCAACACCAACTTCAAAACACAAAAAGAAGGACATGTCAAAGATTCAGTGCTTCAGATGTGACAACTATGGCCAATATATGAAAATTTGTCCTACATTGAAGAAAGGAAAGGAACATGCTTCCACTGCTAATGTTGATTCAGAACCACCTCAGACGAAGTCAAGGAATGGAAGAATGGACGATGAAGAGTTCTTCTTCATTTTATCCCTCTCATGTATGGTTCCTACTAGTAATGATATTTGGTTGATTGACAATGGTGCTTTGAGACATATGACTGGATATAGAGAGTGCATTACAAATCCAGTAGAGAAAGAATCTCATTTGCATGTTGTACTTGGTGATGATTCCAAATATACTCTGCGGGGAGTTGGATCCACTTCCTTACAATTGGATTCTGGCACCCCACTCCATTTGAGTGATGTATTATTTGTACCTGGGATGAGAAGGAAACTTGTCGATATTTCGACCTTAGAGAACAAAGGCTACAAGGTTGATTTCTTTGATGGAAAGGTTCTTGCATGGAAGAAGAACTTTAGTATGGATTATGCTCGAATGATTGGTGTTCGAGAGGATAGATTGTACAGATTGATTATTCGACCAATTCAAGCCTTGATACATGATTCTATCAGTTTGAGCGAACTATGGAATATGATACTTGCTCATTTACATTATAGAGCTCTTCCCACTCTAGGGAAGATGGTGATAGGCCTTCCAAAGATCCATGTTGAACACAATGGAATTTGCATAGGTTGTTCTCTTGGAAATAATGCCAATGGGTCCTTTCCGAGTAGTGATAGGAGATCCAAGGGGATCTTAGGCTTGGTTCATACATATTTATGTGGACCCATGACAGTTGCTTCCTTGAGTGGATACCTATATTATGTGACCTTCATTCATGACCACTCTCAAAAGACTTGGATTTACTTCTTGAGGAAAAAGAATGGAATCCTTGTCAGATTTCAGGAGTGTTATCACCTATTTTGTTCTGTTAAGTCTTATCTCTCATCTCTTAGTTTGTACATATCAAAATTTGTGTATAAGCTATAAATCCTAATCATTGGTTTGATTAAGGGTTAAAAATATTATTAGGGGGGATTCATTCCAAGGGACTGAGAGAGAGTTGCAAAGAGGTTTGATCTCTATAATTGGAATTTCATGTACTATTTTGAAAACCTTTTTGTCCACTAGACTTCTATGTAAGGATTTCAGTTGATAATAAAGTGTATGGTCAGTTTTTTCTCTTATTTATGTGTAAATCATTTTATTTTTCTTCTACTGGAATGTGTTATGCTACTATAGGATATATGTATGCATTTTTTGTACTGAGAGGGATGCAGTGTAGGATATTTTGTAGTCTTTGCCACAGACTTATTCGAGTCTTTAATTCAGATTTAGAAAGGGTTTTTGAATACTGAGGTATTATTCCACTATTAGATATATTAAAGATCAGGGTCTTCTTTGATTGTCTTATAGTTTTGTTTCCTCACATTGCATCATTTCACTTCTTTATAACATTATCACTGATCTAATCTTTATTAGCATGATCTATTGCACATAGAAAGTTGGCATAAAGAGCCTAATTCTAAACCTTATTGAAGCCAATTATTGATCCTACCACTCTCAAAGTTTTCCCAGACATTTTCCTAAAACCAATTAAATCAAGATGTGCTAGGCTTGTCTCAATAGCAGTCTTGAGTCAATTTCTAGCGCTAACATATTTTGGCGTCATTGCCAGGGAACGGAAAGAACGAAGTAATCTTCCCTGGGAGAATGACATTGATCATGGTGAACAAGATGTGAACACATATATCAAATTGCATATCATTCACCGTGGTGACTCCACTCCATGAAGGAAGAACCTGTTGGTGACTTCACTGATACGGGACAACAATTGTCATGAAAGCTATATTGGCTTGGAGGTTTTCACCTCTCACATTTTTAGTTGTTCCCGGTTTTCCTAATCCTACACCTTCTTTCTCAGAATGTGCAGACTTTCTTCCTATTTTTAGCGAAAAAGATAAGGATAATCATGAACATCATGTAATCAAGTTTCAACAATACATGGATCAGTTGAATATCCATCATAAGGATGTATTGATGAAAATTTTCATGTATTCATTGGACGGATATACAAGGAAATGGTACAAAACTCTTCATGCTTCTAGTATTTCCTCTGTGGAGGACTTTCATGATGCTTTTTATTCATATTTCAAGAGAACTTACCCAACTGAGAGACTTTTTGAGCATTGTTGTGAGGGATATGCATTATACATGAAAAATTTTGTAGATTATTCTTCTAGCAATGCAGATGAAGGGGATGATAATGTTGAGGAAGAAGAAGAAGATTCACTATCAGTTATATCTTCTTCTAATTTTGTTTCATAGCAGAAAGATTTTCAACAGTCATAAATCGAAGTTGATAACAATGATACTTTAGATGCATTTGGCATCAATCCAAATGTTTCTAATAGTAGTGATTATGATACAGAAGTTGTTCCAAATCTATTTGAAGATCATATCACTAAGGATTATATAAAGAAATATTCATCTTTGTTATTAGAATTTTATCATGTTGCTCCAATTTATGACGAATATAGTGATGATGAGAAAGGATTAAATGTTTATGAAACATATGGAGGCTCATTAACTAACGGAACCTTATCTAGTTTTGATTTTCAGAAAACATATGATCAACCATGTATTCATGTTACGGTTGATGATAATTATGACTTGGTTGTTCAAAATACCAATGAAGATCTCTTTGTTTTTTATCAATCTTACAAATCCATCATTATTGAGAAGGATTACCAGCAGATTTCTCATGATAGATTGCTTCTTTTCTTTCAAAAGTCTTCATATGTAATGGGCTAGCATATGACAGTTATGGATCCAAATCACAGGGATATAGTAAAGGAGATCATGAAGAAATAAATGAGCAGTTGATAATTTTTTCTTCTTTGTCAATTTTTGAGCAACATCAAGTTTTGTATAAGTTTCAAGATCCAATTTTCTTTCATATGGAGATGTTTTGCAGCGACAAAGTTTCATATGTTGTCATTATAAAGGTCGAATTCTTGGGTTGTAAGTATGATATCCAAGATTGCCATTTACACTTTGCAGTTCTTACTTTCATGACCTTGCACAAAATTGAAAGAGTTCAATTTGTTAGCCTATTTCTTACTTGGATCCATTGGAAGTATGATTACTCATGATCAGCTGCTTCTTGTCGATTAGAAGTAGGTAGATGAATAAGCTCGTCCTTGAGCATTTATTTTTTGTTTGCAGCAGTATGTTGCTTTCAGCAGAGTATATTAGAATTTGAAAAGCTGCATAAGTTTGGAAGGTGGAAAATAACTCCATAGCACAATGAGTAAGGAACACATATAAAAGTTATTGAAGTTTCACATGGAGAACTCCATCCCCCATGGAGCCATTTTTATCACCTATTTTGTTCTGCTAAGTCTCATCTCTCATCTCCTAGTTTCTACATTTCAAAAAAATTGTATAAGCTATAAATCCTAATCATTGGTTTGATTAAGGGTTCAAAATATTATTAGGGGGAATTCAATCCAAGGGACTAAGAGAGAGTTGCAGAGAGGTTCGATCTCTGTAATTGGAATTTCATGTACTATTTTGAAAACTTTTTTTCCACCAGACTTCTGTGTAAGGGTTCCAGCTGATAATAAACTATATGGTTAGTTTTTTCTCTTATTTCTGTGTAAATAATTTTATTTTTCTTCTACTAGAATATGCTATTCTACTATAGGATATATGTATGCATTTTCTGTGTTGAGAGGGTTGCAGTGTAGGGTATGTTGTATTCTTTTCCACAGACTTATTTGAGTCTTTAATTCATGTTTAGAAAGGGTTTTTGAATACTGAGTTATTCCTGCACTGTTATATATATTAAAGATCAAGGTGTTCTTTGATTGTATTACAGTTTTGTTTCCTCACATTGCCTCATTTCAGTTCTTTATAAAATTATCATTGATCTAAGATTTATTATCCTGATCTGTTGCACATATAAAGTTGGCACAAAGAGCCTAATTCTGAACCTTATTGAAGCCAATTGTTGGTCCTACCACTCTCAAAGTTTTCCCAAACCTTTTCCTAAAACCAATTAAATCAAGATGTTCTAGGCTTGACTCAATAGCAATCTTGAGTCGACTTCTAGCGCTAACAAGGAGTACAAATCACAGGTCAAAAACATGACCGGAAAGAAGATCAAAGTGTTGAGATAAGATAATGGAGGAGAATACACCTCCCAGTATTTTAGTGATTTATGCATTAAGGTAGGGATCAAGAGGGAGTATATCGTTCCTTACAACCCTCAACAGAATGGGGTCGTAGAGAGGAAGAACAAATGTATTGTTGAAGCAGTCAAGGTGATGATTCATGATCAACATTTACCTATGTTTATGTGGGAAGAATCATCTATGGCTGCAGTGTATGTTTAGAACAGAAGTCCTCATAAGACTTTGAGGAACATGACTCCCGAGGAGGCCTTCACCAAAGTGAATTATGAGTCCAATGAAGCCTGAGATTGGACACTTCAAGATATTTGAGTGTCCAGAATACATTCATGTACTCAAGGAGAAAAGGTCCAAGCTAGACCCTTCAAGTAGAGAGGGTACATTTGTGGGGTACAGTGAGTCTTCGAAGGAATATCAGATCTACAACCCTGGTCAGAGACATATTGAGGTGAGCAGAGATGTTATCTTTGAGGAGGAGGTAGCCTTCAAGATATCTAGAGGATCTCACATGGAGATTGATAGTGAGAGATGGGAAGAGATTGTGCTTTCTTCCTCTCACCCTCTAGTAGTTCAGAGGGATACAATTGAGCATATTTATCTCGTTGATCATGTATCTCCATTTGATGTTCCCAGAGATATTGTAATACGTCGGAAGATACCTACATGGGCTCATCAAACTCTACAAGAGGCAAAAAGGACATGCATCTCCTCGTGGTACCTTCCGAAAGAGAAAGAGACCTCGGAGATATCTGTGTTATGCTGCAACTATGAGTCATATCATCGATTATAAGCCTTCCTATTATGAGGAGGCATCTACTCAACCAGTATGGAGAGATGTCATGATGGAGGAGTATCATTCCATCATGAAGAATGATGTGTGGGATATTGTTTTGAGACTTGAGGGGAAGTTTGTAGTGACTTCCAAGTGAATCTATAAGATCAAACACACAGTTGACGAGAGCATCGAGAAGCACAAAGAAAGATTTTTTGCTAGAGGATTCTCTCAGGTGGAGGGAATAGATTATGAGGATACATTTTCTCATGTTGCTCAATACACTTCTATCCAGATGATTATTTCCCTTGCAGCATCCATGGGTTGGAGACTACATCAGATGGATGTGAAGACAACCTTTTCTCAAAGGAGAGATTGAGGAAGAAGTATACATCGAGCAACTAAATGGTTTTGTGATACATGAGAAGGAGTCTCATGTGTGCAGGTTGAAGAAGGCCCTGTATGGACTCAAGCAGGCACCTAAAGCTTGGTATGTGAGGATTTATGGACACCTGATGATTTTTCTCTCCAACAAAATTTTTGTTGATCCCAACCTGTATTAAAAGACTATTAATGGTGAGTCCCTGATTTTGGTCCTCTACATTGATGATTTATTACTCATCGGTAAAGAGAATATTATTGTTGAATGAAAATATGCGTTGGCCTCTAAGTTTGAGATGAAGGACCTTGGTATGATGCACTACTTCTTGGGACTAGAGGTGTGGTAGAGAACTGATGAGATCTTCCTAAGTCAGGGAATGTACACAGTTGAGATATTGAAAATGTTTGGGATGTTGAACTGTAATCCCATGGCTACACCAATGGTGACAAATCTGAAGAAACTAAGTGTGTCTTCTTTTAATTCCAACGAGATTGATCCGACCCTGTACAGACATCTGATTGGATCATTGATGTATCTTGTTAACACCAAACCAGATATTTGTTATGTACTGAGTGCACTTAGCCAGTTTATGAGTCAACCGAGACAGACACACTGGATTGTTGTGAAGCATGTGTTGAGATACCTGCGAGGCACAGTTGCACATGGTCTGAGATACTCTTCTAGTATTGACATGAGATTGCAGGAATACACTAACTCTGATTGGGCAGGGAGTGCAATGGATAGGAAGAGCACTTCCGGGTGTTGCTTCACTTTGGGATCTTCCATGGTTTCATGGTATAGGAGGAAACAGACTTATGTGGCCTTGATCACTATAGAAGCAGAGTACATTGCATTGAGTGTGGAAGTCTGAGAAGCAATGTGTCTTTGTAAGATCCTTGCATATTTATTTGGACATGTGTTGGATTCCACTATTATTCATTGTGATAACCAAAGTTGTGTGAAGCTCTTAGAGAATCTAGTTTTTCATAACAAATCGAAACGCATTGAGATCAAGTACCATTACATCTGAGATATGGTGCAGAGGAAGGAAGTATTGGTGCAGTACGTTCCTACATATGAGTAGGTCATTGATGTTCTTTCCAAACCCCTTACCAGGACGAATTTTGAGTACTTAAGTGACATACTTGGTGTGGCAGAGAATGCCTCCCTCATTGAAAAGGAGTGTTGATGTTTGCAGTTTCCTGAGGCATTCTCCAGTTCATACTCCTCTGTGACTAAGTTGAGTTGATCTGTGAGGACACTTATCCGAGAAGGGATAAGTGGGTTTTGGTCCCTTGTGGAGAGCACATGAGGACATGTCTCTTGTGAACATCACATGAGGACACGTCAATGAGTTGACCTTGACGTCGCACACTATGGGGAGTTCACCCTAGTGTTTCTAGATGGAGTAGCCTCTATAAGTCCACATGGGAGTGCCATGTGTGACAAACATTCTTTAGATCGTACTCCTCGGTGACTGAGTTGAGTTGATCTGTGAGGACACTTATCTGAGAAGGGACAAGTGGGTTTGGGCTTATATCCCAACATCCCTTGTGGAGAGCACATGAGGACATGTCAAGGAGTTGACCTTGATGTCACACACTATGGGGAGTTGACCCTAGTGTTTCTAGAGGGAGTGGCCTCTAAAATTCCACATGGGAGTGCCATGTGTGACAGACCTTTTGCTACAATGTCCCGAGTAAGCATCGAGTGGACCTTCTCCTAGATTAGGTTGCAAACCAAGGGAGATAGGATGCATTTATCACAAACGTGTATTTGTGGTAAATGTGCCCATGCGTAGTCCTTCCTTGATCATGACAAGGAATAATATGGACTTGAGGTGCTT